>RJWH01000153.1:0-88503 GCA_004363575.1 Solenodon paradoxus | reverse complement strand
AATATGTTTCATCATACTATACCTTTTTTTTTTTTTTGACTACTAAACTCAAGGGACCAATCCATCCGTCACAGTCTTGCAAAATGCATTTCTGTTAGTGAACCATAAACTCTGCTCATTGTTTGGGTCAGAGCACATTAAAATGTGTCAATGCTTTAGAGCTAGTGAGGAGAAGCAGCAGCAGTGTTTTCAGCAGTAGGAAAGGGGTAGAAACAAGGCAATTTAGAGTCATCTGATATACTATTTATAGATCATATGAGAAAATATCCAAAACACAGGAATAAAGAAACAGATTTGAAAAGGGAGTGGGGGGAAATGTGTAGTGCAGTGTTTTGCCTCCTTTTACAACGAATTTAAAACTTGTCTAAATAACCTAAGTCAGTTGGTTTTAACTCACACATATTCAACTTTGCACCTGAATTACATATATTTTGTGAAAAATAGGTCAAAGATGTCTCTAGGAACACTGATGAATAAAATATGGTTAATAGGTTTCCCTGCCATACAAGAGGCTGAGGAAAATTAAGCAATAGTAAAACATGATGTATTCCCAATTGAGATGTTGATGAAATCTATCGAATTCCCACCTGCTCTTATCTACATTAAATTTTTAAGATGTGCTTTTATAAACTGGATCATATGTCATGTTTCTCCATATGCTTCTTAGCAGGCATAGAGTGTTCTTAGTATTTTTTTGACAGACTGAGCCCTGTGATATGATTCATTATCATGCATAAGTCCTGTGTTATTAACATGTCTTTGCCATTTGGAAAATGGTACTCACACACGATATAAGGTGCTAGAGTGGAATTAGATGTGTGTCATTAATTCAACTATAGACTTAAAAAACACAATGCATTTCCAGGATCACAAGGAGATGAGAATTACGGAGGATTAAATCCCCTGTATGAAACTAATTTCGGAAGCAGATGGCTCCACACAATTTTGATGGCCCTTCAGTTGCTTTACTGCAAATAAAATACTTGCTAGGTTTGATAAAACAAAAGAAGAGCACAGCTGTCCTATCAGTACATATTTTGATAAGGATGTCTAATCAGGCTTTAACTGATGTGACATAGTTTTTTAAAAATCTTCACATTTGTCATCTGGTGTTGTTATTGAACATAATATGCCTCTAGTGATGAGGAACCAAGTGCTAGGACTCCAGAAATGACTCATTGCAGACGAGGGTAAGCAATGGGATCTTTTCAGGAAACAGAGATGTAGTCGTTCACAAAGGGAATGTGAAGACACAATAATATAATAAGGATTACAATTAATGGTTATAAACTTTCAGAAAATGTAAACTATTATCTATTTTATTTAACGTTGATCAGATCACAAATTTCTGGAAACATATGATAGGCATGGTCTGTTTAATCTGGCAAAATTAACTTTATTTTATGATTCATAGCCCAAAAATAGCTTTGATTTCTATACTTGAGTGGCATTTTGGACATTATTCACATAAGAGATTTATGATGCTGCAGTGATTAGTTGTTCAAGTGTTATTCTCCCATACAGAACAGAGAGGTCTTTGAAGGCAGGGAGCATATCCTTTCTTTTGTAACTTCAGCACCTAGCACAAGCCTAGCTGTTAGAAACAATTGGAATCAACTGTTAAAAAATATTTTATTAATAAATGGAAAATACATGGAATATACTATTGAGTCTAAAACTAAAATATATGAAATATAAATATAGGAAGATAGGATGGAGATAAAATCCCTGGTCATTATTCACTTGGGAATGGTAAAAAGGAAATGAGCTGTTTCCAAGAAAGTTAAATGTATATTAATACTACTTACATCAAGGGATCACATACCCAATGGAAATTGAGAAGAACTATAAGTTTATAGAAAAGACGTCATACTGCTTATTTTTCTATCAAGAATATTACTTTCTTAAAATACTTTCTTTTAAAAATATTTCATATACCACCTCATTTGAATCAGTTTATTTTATTGAAATTAAACATTGCATTACAAAACTATATAGGTTTAAGGTATTCATAATAGTAAATCAACATCTGACTTTATTATATTAAGGTAATTATCAAAAGTCCAACTCTAACCTTCACCTTATAATTGACCCCTTTTGCCTGGTTTGCCTACCCTCTGCCTTCCCTTCTGGTAACAACTAATTTTGTCTTACAGACTGAAGGTCTGTTTTTGTTTTATTTAGTTCACTCGTATGTTTGGTTTCTCTATATACTACACATGAATGATATCATACAAAATTTGTCTTTCTCCTAACTTATTTCACTAAGCACAATGCTCTCTAGTTTCCTCCACATTATTGCGAATGACAAGATATCATCTTTTTTATAGCTGAATGTTATTTCATTGTGTATATAAGCCACACCATCTTTATCTATTCAGATCTGTTGGTGGGCATTTAAGTTGTTTTCTGCTCTTGGCCACTATAAATAATACTGCAATAAATATGAGGATGCGTATCTTCCTTCTAATCATTGTCATATTTCTAGGTGAATACCCAGAAGTAGAAAAAGAAGATAAGATGGACTTTTTTTGTTTGAGGAATCTCTATACTGTTTTCCATAAAGATTTCACCAATTTACACTCCCTCCAATGGCATATTAGGGTTCCTTGCTTTCCATCCACGTCCTTGCCAACCCTTGTTTCCAGTGTTTCGGACGGTAAGCATTCTAACAGGTGCAAGGTGATATCTCATTGCTGCTTTTATTTGCATTTCCCTAATAAGAATTTGGCAAACATCTTTTCATCTGTCTGTTGTTGACCAACTGCATGTCTTTTTGAAGAGTCCTATTCAGATCCTTTGTCCATTTTTTAATTAGATTTTGGGAGTTTTATGAACTTCATGAATTTTGGAAACAATCCCATTTATAATTGCATAAAAAGTAATTAAATAGTCTAGAAAAAATTTGACCAAAATAGCAAAAGATCTGTACATTGAAAACTATTTAAGATATTGTTCATAAATGGATGAAGTCACAAAAAAATGGGAAGATAATCTGTGTACATGGGTTGAAAGCATAAACATTGCTAAGATGACGATATTATCTAAAGCAATAAACAGATTCAGTTCAATCCCCATCAAAATCCCAATGATGTTTTTCAAAGAAATAGAACCAAAAAAACCTTAAAATGTATTTGGAACTACAAAAGAATCTAAATAGCAAAAACAACCCTGAGAAAAGAGAATAAAATTGAGGCATCATGCTCCCTGACTTCAAACAAAGCAGCAGTAATCAAAGCAACATGGTATTGGAATAAAAACAGACACACAGATTAATGGAGAAGTCTGAGATTCCAGAAATAAACCCAAGGATATTTGGAGAACTAATTCAAGACAAAGGAGCCAGAAGCATATAATGGGGCAAGTTCAGTCTCTTCATTAAATGATGTCAAGAAAACTGAACAGCTGCATGCAAAAACTGAAACTAGATCTCTAACACATACACAAAAATTAATTTCAAATGGATTAGACTTGAATATAGGACCAGAGCCATATTAAATACATAGGCAAAACACTCCTTGATATTGGCCTTAGATATATCTTTGGGAACCTGATTCCAATAGCAAGGGAAACAAAAGCCAACATAAACAAATGAAACTGCATAAAACTAAAAAGCTTTTGCATAAAAAGAGAAATCATCATCAAAATAAAAAAAAGTCCTATGAAATGGAGAAGATAGTTTTCAAAAGGCAAAAATGGTCCTGCTGTTTTCTCACTCCATCAGCTCTTAGCTTAAAAATCTATAGCTTTGTGGCATGCCCTAGTGGTCTAATGGATGAGGTCTCTAGACATAGTCCACACACATCCCAATGACCCAGGTTTGAGATCCAAGACTGAGGCGGGGGGCAGGGGGGAAACCAAGATGAATAACTAAATAAAATAAGTACATGCTTCTTCCTCATTTCTCTTCCTACCTGCTTGTCTTCTTGCCTTTATTCCTGCCTGCATATTTCCTTAAAAAATCTATAGCTTTGTACTGCATCAGGATGATACCCAAGCAGGGGTTACAAAGTGTCTAATAGTTGCTGCTTCAACCCTGTCTGCCCTATCTTCCATGAAATTCCCTTGAGCCTCATCATTGTTCAGTCCTCATACTTTCTCATTCACTTCTTTGTGCAGTTTTTAATACGATTTCTTCAGAATATTCAGCCTACATTCACATACTAAGATTTTTCTTCCTAAGGGAAATCATTCCTGACTTCAGGTTTCTCCAATGCAATTTATGTGCTTATACAACCTAGGTTTCTTCCTTCAGAAGACTTGTCAGTTTGTAATGATACTCTTCTTCATGTGATTGCCTTATTATGAGTGTCTCCTTCATTGGAGGAGAAGCATCACGAGAGCAGGCAAGTATCTGTTTTATCTCCTTATTAGTTCCTAATTGGAACTCAAATTTCTGAAGCATCTTAGGTTTTCTTAAATATTTACTGGTGAATGCAAGAGTGAATCAATGGTTATGATGCACATATATTCTGAATTCACTCGTTTTTAAAGTTAATAAAGCAGATACTTTTGGCTAATTGGGAAAAAAAAGTATAAAGTGAACAAAAATCCTGAAAACAGAGCAAATCAAATGAGGAATAGAGAGGGTATTAGGAACTGGGAAGCATGAGTATTGTTAACCACTACTTGTATGGCTGCAGAAACTTTGTGTAGAATGGCAGAAAATAGTAGAAGGAAAGTCATACAAAATGCAAGCAGGAAAGAGGAAAAATCTGAAAGATTAATGAGTGATATACACCAAGACACTGAGTGTAGTAGCAAAGGGACAGAAATTGGTCAGGTTTCGATTTTTAATCCTCTTTAAAATTTATCTCTCACTTCAAAATCTTACTTTTATTCACTGCACTGGATCACACATTTTAGTTCATCAAAAGAACGTCACAACAAGTGATAGACATATCGAACCTTCTTTTGAAGAAGATAGTCATTCCATATTGTTTTATTTTTATTTCATCTGTTTCCTCTTTGTAGCTAAACATTTTATAGCTGACTTAGAGCTGTTAAGTTAGCTTTCAAGGTAATTTCATTATTCTTTGGAATAAAAGCAACTTGCTAATTAAAAGGACCTTCTCTCCCTTTTTCCATAGATTTGTTAATAGAATTAGATGGTTTACAATAGCTCACCTGATAAAAATCATGTCAAGAGTGTAATAACTCTCTTTAAAGGAAGTAGCAGTGGTGTGAGAAAAAGAGAGCTCCTAAGAAAAAACGGATGTTCTGAGTGGGTGATTTAAGACATAAAACTGTTATACTTAAGAGGTCAAAAGAAAGTTAGCCTATACTATAGGTGTAAAAACAAGTGAATGTCTAGGTGAAATATTTTTGCCTACTTGAAAGTCTAGTTAATACATACAAAATATTCTACCTTGAGTTGATTTTAAAAGGTCATACCTTTAAAGCACTGGTAACTCAAGTAATTCTTTCATTTTTCTTGAATACTAGGTGCATGAATAGGACCAGGTGCACATTAAAATTTCTCATGAATGTTCTAAGAGACAATGAAAAGTTTTACATTTATTTTGTTTCATGTGGATGAATGTCTAATATTTCACCCTTTCCCATCAGATGGGAAAGGATGTCATACAACATAAAATTCTTGAGAAAGAGGAAATATGTCAAAACAGACACAATAACCTACAAGTGATATCAGCATCATGGTAGCTTAAGATGATTCCTTTCATTCTCTCCTGTAATCGAAAACAAATAAGATCTCTGTAACTCACTAATTGTTCCTCCATTCATCACTCCTAGATGCCAGAGATCCATGCATCTGTATGTCTGAAGCAGATGTGACAGAATTGAGAGAGCAGTGGGTCACCTGCCCATTCATCACATCATTGAGGGGCAGGGCAGAGATAGCATGGAATCCATATACTCAGCCCAGTAAATCTTATACAGGTAGAAGTCAGGTGTGCCACACAGACCAGTCCCTGGAGAGGAGAGTGGCAGTGATGGTAAGCCCAACTCTTCTTCCCTCCCTCTTTTCATTCCCTCTCTCTGCATCAGAATCCCAAAAGAAACAGTCATGAGTCAGGCCTCTGCTCCCAAAGAGGAGGATAGTAACTAAAGTCACAGCCACAGAACTCATGGGTCCTGAGAAGTAGCACACACACACACACACACACACACACACACACACACACACACACGAGCCAGACCTCCCTCCACTCCACCTATCTTAGTGACTACCAGAACCATACCTGCCTAGCCCCTCCTTACCCAACCCCTCAGTCCTGCTTCACTGAAAGAATCCATGACCAGGTGACTCCCAAGCATAGCAGCTGTGTTCTCCAATCTCTGAGATGCTGCTGGTGACAATCAGAGACTCAACACACTGGCAGCAGCAGAGCACTTGTGAGTACAGACACAAGCTCAAATTAAGTCATAGTGCCACTCTCTGGGAAAAAAAAGAAAATCACCTAGTCCTGAGCTGGTGATGTAGACACAAAGCAAACAAACTACATAAAAAATAAAGTGTCAGAACTGACAAATGACACAACAAAAAATATACCATCAAATACCAAAAATAATAAAATAAAATAAAGTAACATGATATCATAATAGAAGAATGACAGCTCTCCAAAAACCAAACTTAAGGACATGGAAAATTGTGATCTAACAGAGAATTTCAAATAGCAACTGTGAAGAAACCCAGTGAGATACAAGAAAACTCAGAAAGGCAATTCAGTGAGTATGGGAATAAAATTAACAAGAAATACTTCACCAAAAAGACTGAAACTCTAAAAAAGAATCAAACAGAGGTTCTGCAACTGAAGCACTTGATATATGAGATAAAGAACGCAAGAGAAAGCATTGTAAATAGAATAGATTATACAGAATGGAAAATAGTGTACTCAGTGAAAGAAATCTGGAAATTATTCAAGCGGAAGGGAAAAGAGAAATAGGTTTGTTTTTTTTAAAATTCAGAAACTCTACTAGAATCACAGCTCCATTAAGAAAAATATCAAAGAAAATGAGCTCCAAGAAAAGTGAAGAGAAATGTGAGGAGAGCTTATTTAAAGAACTAGTAGTTGAGGAATTTCTAGACTTATTAATAAACTTAATATACAAGTTCGTGAAACTCATAGAATTATTATCTCAATCCTAAAAGATCTATACCAAGACACATACTTCTAAAATTGAAAAATTATCAAAAGTCGATGATAAAAAAAATAATATCAAAGAGTGCTAGGGGAAAATATTTAACCTATAAAAGCATCACCATCATGCTACCATCTGATTTCTCAACAGAAACTCTACAGGCCAGAAGAGTAGAATGACATATTCAAAATACTTAAAGGTAAAAATTACCAAGCAAGAATGCTCTATTCAGCAAGGTTTCTTTCAGATATAAAGAAGAAATAAAGACATTCCCCGATAAACAAAATTCGAAGTTAACCATCAATAGACCTGACTTAGAATAAATGCTTAAAGAAAATGCATCTGTAACAAAAAAGACAAAAGTACACCCAACTCTGAGCAAGGTGATACTCATAAATTTGCATCTCCATCTCACTATAAAAAAGACTCAACTACATGCTGTTTCTAAGAGGTTCGCATGAGCTCTAAAGACAAACAAGCTTAAAACTAATTTCTGACAAATGAAACCCCAAGAAAATGAAAAATCTAAAGAAAGCAAGAATACTTAGATAAAATAAACTTCCAGCTAAAAACTTAATTATAAAGAATTCAATCCATCAAGACGATACAACACATATTGACATACATCCACCTAACATTAGAGCTTCAGAATGTTAACAGACATAAAGAGAGACAAATACAACAGAGCAACAGAATAAGATTACTCTAATACACACTACTATATCAATGGATAGAACATCAGACAGAAAATAAACAAAATAAACATCCTTAAGTGACAAATTTGATGAGATCAGCAGGATTATGCAGAACACTCATCCAAAAGAAGCAGAATACATTTTTTTTAGGTGCACATGGAACATTACAAGTGATAGATTGTATATTAGGATGTAACACTACTAGTTTTAATAAATATATGAAGATGGAAATCATAGCAAATATCTCTTCTGATCATAATGGTATGAAATTAGAAAAATCCAACACAAAGAGAGCTAGAAAAATCACAAATATGTGGAGATTAAACAGCATGCCACTGAATAACTATGTGGTGAGTGAATAATTCAAGTGAGAAATCAAAGGATACCTAGAGACAAATGAAAATGAAGACACAACCTAGCAGAACCTAGGAGAACCTATGGGTTGCAGAATAAGAAGTCCCTAAAGAGAGGTTTATAGAAAGACAGGTCTACCTCAAATAAAAAAATCTCAAAAAGCTAAGCTTAAACTGAAAGAACTAGATAAAAGAACAAATGAACTCCAAGTTATTAGAAAGAATAATATCATCAAAATTAGAGTAAACATAAATCAAATAGATTAAGACAATGATAGGAAAGATGAATGATAACAAATTAGCTAGGGGCCTAAAAATGTAAGCAAACACAGTGAAAAAGAACAGATACAACAGAAAAAGGATCATCAGACTACTATGAACATCTATATGCCCCAAAATGAACAATCTAGAAGAATTACATAAATTCTTAGGATCATACAACATTCCAAAGCTGAATAAAGAAGAAACAAAGTCTGAATAGACTAAAGACAATGAAAATAACAGAAACAGTAATCAAAATCAAAATCCAGGACCAGGTTTCTACACAGGCAAATTCTACCAAACTTTCAAAGAACACCTATGCTTCTTAAATTCTTTCGAAGGTTGACAAGAGGGAATGTTTCCAAATTGTGACTCCAAGATTACTCTAACACAAAACTCAAAGGACATCACAAATAAAACTATGGAACAATATCCTTGATGAACACAGATGCAAAAATCTTCATCAAATTACTAGAAACCAAATTCAACAGTACATGAAAAGTATGAAACACATTATCAAGTGGGATTTATTCCAGGGATGCAAGGATGATTCATAAATGGAAATCAATTAACATGATACACCACATTAACAAAATTGAAGGGTAAAAATTAAACGATCATCTCAAGAGGTACATAAATATAATTTGGCAGGATTCAATAGCCATTTTGATAAAATTCATCAATAATATAGATAGAAGGAAGTTATCTAAACTTACTAAAGACTATGTATGACAAACTCAGAGTTAATAACATACTCAATGGTGAAAAACTAAATGCTTTTCCTCTAAGATCAGGAACAAGTCAAATGTCCATTTAACCCATATTAATCAACATAGAAATGGAAGTTCAAGCTAGAACAACAATACACAGACATCCGCACACACGCACACACACACACACACACACACACACACACACATACACAAGTTGTATTCAGTTTGGAAAGGAAGAAAACCTATCACTATTTGATGATGTGATATTACGTATAGAAACTTCTAAACACTCCACTAAAACTAAACTATTAGAAATAAATGCAGCAAACTAGAAGACAACAAAATCAATATAGAAAAATCTGTTGTTTCTATATGCAAATAATGAACTAGCCAAAGGTAAAATAAGAAAACATTCCATTCCCATTTACAATCACATCAAAAACATACTTAGTAATTAAAACACCTATACTCTGAAATCTATTAGACATTGTTGAAATAAATGAAGTTACGAAGAAATGGAAAGTTGTTCTGTGCTCATGGATTGGAAGAACTATCATAAAATGACTATTTTTACTGAAAGCAATGTGCAGATTCAATGCAATCTCTTACAAAATCCTAATGGCATTCTTCACAAAAATAGAACAAAAAATCCTACAACTTTTATGGAACTACAAAATGCCCTTAAGAGCCAAGCTAATACTGAGAGAAAAAAATGAAGCTATCACATTTTCTAACTTCAAACTCAGCTACAATGTGATAGTAACCCAAAGAGCATAGTATTGGAATAAATATAAACACACATCAGTGGAATAGATGACAGCCCAGAAATAAACCCACACACATATGGACAACTAATTGATGACATAGGAACCAAGAGCATGCAATGGAACAAAGACAGTCTGTTCAATAAATGATGACGGAAAACTTGGACAGCCACATGCAAAAATGAAACTAGACCTATCTTATATTATACACAAAAATTAAGTCAAAATGGATTAAAGACTTAGATGTAAGACCTAAAATCATAAAATACATAGAACAAAACATCAGTGGTATGTATGCTCTTCGACATCAGCTTTAGTGATATCTTTGCTGATTTGTCTTCATCCTCAAGAGAAAAAAAAAAAAAAAAAAAGGTGGACAAATGACACTACTTCAACCTAAAATTTTCTGCATTGCGAAACAATCACCAAAATTAACAGGCAGCCTGCTGAAAGGGAGATAGTGTTTGCATATCGTATATCTGACAAGAAGTTAATATGCAAAATACATAAACAACTCATAAAATGCAACAACACAATCCAGTTGAAAAAATGGGCAGAGAAACAGAATAGACAGAAAGACAACAAATAGACAAATGAAAAACTGCTCATCATTTCTTATTAGGAAATGAAAATCAAACTACAATGAGATACCAGCTCAAACCTGCGAGAATGGCTATTATCAAGAAGATAAGAAATAACAAGTGTAGGAGACGATCAGAGAAAAGGGGACTCAAACACTGTTGGTGGGAATGCAAATTAGTGCAGCTATTATGGAAACTTGGTAATTCCTCAAAAAAGTAATAAATCACATGATCCATATATTCCACTTCTGTATTCTTATTTGAAGAATACAGGAAAACTAACTCAAAAAACTATTTGAACCCTTATGTCCACTGAAGCATTATTGTCAATAGCCAAAATTTGGAAACAACCTCAGTGCCCACCGAGCAAGGAATAGATAATACTGAAGATGTGTATGTATACACAGTAAATACTACTCCAGCATAAAAAATGGAAAATTTTCCACATGTGACAACATAGCATGGATGGACGGAAACTAGACTTTTGATGGTGATCATAATATAGTATATACAGATGTTTAAATACAATGTTGTACACTTGAAGCCTATATTATTTATAAATCAATTTCCATAGTTCCTCTAAATTTACAAAAGATTTTCTTGAATGTTGAGTGTTCAAAAGCACTAGTCTCAATCATTGTCTTTGTGCTAACCTTAAAACTAATGAACTCATGGCTCAGTACTAGAAACCAAGTATTTGCTGAATAAATCTGTGAGCTTTTATACTAATAGAATCATTGAAATACATTTCCCTTCAATCTCTCACATTTCTTTCTGTTCACCACTTCCACTCTTGTGGTCCCCACTATGTTTTAGCCTTTGTATGGGATTGACAATATCAAACACGGTTATGCTCATTTTGCATTTGGAAACTTTGAGGAAATAATGAAATATGCTATTACTATATGTGGTCACTGTACTCTTACCACATAAGGAAGAACAAAGCTAGCTATACCTGTATTCACACCAAGCTTTGTACACTTGGAATATTAAAAAGAAAAGTATTACTTTGGGACTATTATTCACCATTATCACAAAATAGGGACTTTGAGCTCATGGGGGTAAAAATTATCTATTTTAGTCACATAGCACAGGTTTTCTGATAAACCATAAATACACTGAAGTCAAATAGTCCGATTTCTGCTTACATAATAAAAACAGCCTATAAAAATATTTTTAAAAAGGAGGACTATGGTTACACAACCATAATGAAAAGTAAATATAATGAAAACGGTAAGGATAATAATGCCTCCTTAGAAAAGCTGAACATTTATTTAACTTCTAAGTTTCCTACACACAAACACACACACGCACACACACAAAAAAAACACTACTTATTTTAAGGAAGTTCTTTGATTTTATCACAACTTTCTGAGAGCTTGGTCTCCAAATTTCTTAATAAAATCTAATCATTGTTATTGTTATAATTCCTTATGGCATTACATGAAAGTCATGATGAAAAATTATAAGCTAAGGTAAATAACATTTAGAAATAAAATTGAAAATATTTATTACTCCAAAGTTGATCTTTGTTAGAAAGTCTAGAAATAAGAAAATATTCTCATATCATTTAATCATTTCACATTTTAGACATCTTGTTCATATTTATCAGGACTTACTTAATTTGAATTATATACATGAAGAATTATAATCCAAGTCTATTAAAGGAAAATGAAATTATAATATGTATAGCAGATTTAACAGAAATACTAAAAGGATAGATGTTCTAAAATGTATAACAAATTTAATTCTCTAGAGTTATGTGATAACTAGCCTGCTAATTTCTCTCACAGTCACATATTGGTCTTCTGTGAGTCACCTTCATTAATGATCTATCAGACTAATTGCTCCTAGAAATATCTTAACACAAAATTGGAACATCCTGAATGCACTGTAATTATTTGGCCATCTGAGAAGCTTGAAGAAGAAAATCACATGTATTGAAAAATATTCAGGAATTCACTTGGTGAAGATGAGGATATTCCTGGCACACCAGAGCACATGTAAAGAACAGAGTTTTAAAAATGCATCTGCCTAGAATGTGAAAAGTTTTGAGTAGCTGTGACTTAAATGGAAGACAGATCTTTGAGGTAAATCTTGCAAGAATGCACAGGGTCAAATTGAGAAGGGCCTAGTTTATCATGCTAAATTCTGAGCTTTTCTACAGTCAATGAGAATCCATCAGAAATTCCTGATGGTAGGCATCTGTATTAGTCCATTCAAGCTGCTATAACAAAATATCATAAACTGGGTAGCTTACAAAACTAAATTTATCATAGTTTGCATCTGAAAAGTCTGAGATCAAGATGCTGGCAGATTCAGTGAGAGTTGATTTTCCATTTTATAGACAGTCTTTTGCTGTGTCCTCACAAAATGGAACTGACACGGAATTTTCTATAGCTTCTTTTATAAGAGTACTAATTCCTTTCATGAGGGTGTTACTCACATGATTTCTTCCCAAAGTACCTCCCAAAGTCCCCACATTATATTGCTACTTTGGGAACTAGGCTTCAACATGAATTTTGTTGGGAAACACTCATACCATTCAAACATTCCTTAATTCATTCACAGACACATCCTTTCATCAGGCTTGTCATCTAGGGTATGTAGGATATAATACTACTAATATGGGTGTGAAATATTGGAGGCATCTTCATCAGAAGAGCAGATTATATCACTAAGACCACCATTTTCTTACTGCAAAGTTCTTATGTGGTGAACATTATTTGCTATGTTAATAGGGAGCACTATCAGGTAGAGCAGGCAGTGAACTCCCCGTCTCATGTTCCTAATTGCCTCTGCTAAGACATGATGTCTTTTTCCTTGTAACAAGTCATCTATTTTCCAACTGATCTATTGCTGACTTAAAACATTTTCAGTTATCTTCCAACTGTAGTTCTCAAACTTTACAACCAAATTTTCCTATCATAATATGCTAGTGTCTCTTGTCTTAGAAATTTTATTATAGCTTATCCTATATTGTTAATGAGTAAATGTCAGAGAAATATTTAAATTATAAAGAGAACTATTTAAAAAAATCCTTAATTCAAAGAAATACTAACTAAATAACACAGGAACCAAGTGTGAGGAATGATCAACTAGGGACCATCTGAGAGTAGCTGAAACATATTACATACTGATGACACCCTAAGCAGAAAGGGCAGTATTGCTTGCACTAGGGATGTCCTTGGAATGTGACAGCTAATTACAGATTCCTGAAGGACAGTCTACATGTCAATCTTTCTAGCATGTCTTGAGTTTTAAAGTCCTGTGTACATACATTCAAGATCCGATCATCTGATAAATTTCAATTCCTAGTTTGCCAAACTCACATATGTCCCAGATAAATAGTCACGGGGAAGTTTTTCTTTGTCAATGTAAACAATTGGGGTATTTATACACATATGCATTCCCATTCTGTAGTAGAACTTCAGAGAACAATAACCTTCTGAGAAAATAAATTTAACTCCTTCAAAATCCTTTAAGAAATTGAATAAATAGAGATTCTAAAGATAAAACAGCATACTCCAGGGATAAAGAATTTTGTAGCAATGATCTCTTTATATAGGTTTCAGGTGATGTGATGCCCAGGTACATTGAAAAGAGTGTCAGCATTTATGGCATCAGGGAGTTCTTCGAACATGTTTAGGGCTGCAAATTGCAACATCAGTGGTGAATTCTAGGTATTGGGTACTGTGCGTGAACACTTTCATTGATTAGATAATTTTTTATTACCTTCACTTCACAGTAAGACCTGTAAATGTTATAAGCATTTTTTAAACAATTGTATCCTGTGATATTTTCTTAATGTATGTATTTATGTGCACCGCTGTGTGAACTGTTATGCTTTAAGCATTTTTAAGGACTCTAATTTGTGACATTTTCCTAATGTGCGTATTTATGCATTATCACAAAGAGCTGTTAATGTTATAAGCATATTTAAAGACTTTATCCAGGGATATTTTTAATAAATGTTGGTAACTACTCAGAAATCCAAATGTGTCTGAAGAGTACAGGCTGAGTTCACGCTATTTACACAAGGCACATGGCAGTCCCATGTGCCTATCTCTGAGACCATTTTATTGGGGGGTTTATACCTTAATGAAGATATTTTAAAGAAAGAACTTAGACATTCAGAGAAAATAGAACATACGAATCCTTTCATTCTCACTAACTCAAATATATAAAGACTTAAATGACAGTTATTTTAAACAAGATCGTATAATACAGGACAGCAGAAACAATTCTTCCTGATCACATGGAGCTTACAATTTAGGAAGGAACAGGATATATACAAAATTCATGGTAATAAAGTTAACCATGGGGGAAAATGCCATGGTAGTGATAGAGTATAGTGGGAGAGGAGAGCAAAGAATAACTCTGAAATAATTGCTGGTCTCTAAATATGCTGTACTCTTATTTTCTGTAATTGCCTTAATGTTCTCTATTCTCTCGACCTGGGATACACCACCCCCCCTCTAAGTTCAAGCCACTAATCCTTTAGTGTTGTGCTTGCACAACTCTACTAAGATCTACAAACACCAAATATATTCTGACTTTATTTTTAAGTCATTTTAATGAAATCAGATTGGTATATAAAAATCTCATATTTAATGTATATAAATTGATGTGTCTGGGGATGCACATACACCTGAGAAACCATCATGACTAATGACGTAACTATCACTTACAAGCATTTTCTCCCACCCACCCACCCCCGTTTATTATTATTCTGTGTGGGTATGTAGGGAGAGAGCACTTAATATTCTTTTGTGTTCATTTTGAAAGTTATGCTGCAGCAACAGATCCTAAAATCTCAGTGACTTAAAACAAAACCTTAAAATGAGACAAACCCTATAATATACCCCTATGAGGATTTTTGCTCCAGGCTCTTGGGAACCAGGTAGATGAGGACCCCACCCTGTCACCACACCCACCTGGAATATATAACCTTCTTCATCACAATTTAAGAGAATACTAAGTAAGAGTCATTGGCAGATTTTGATGTGGTTTGTCCTGGGAAGTATATGATTTACTTTAAAGAAGATAAAATAATTCACTAGCTCATGGCAGAAATGGAAATGTTACTTTCTGGAATCATTTGAATTCTAGAACTCCATGAAGATATGCAAATAGTATGAAGTGCATTATTAATTAGTGGAATCTGATATCCCTATAGCTAGAAGGTCAGGTCACATGAAGAGATGCCAGTTTTAAAGATATTGAACTACAGAACTACAGAACTGTAGTTCTAATATTTGGGGAACTGAATTCTGGATGTTAATTTAGACCATGGGGGCATGACCAATTCCAGGAACTAGATTCTAAGGAAAGCACTTATTTAAGAAAAAAATATTTGAACAAAAAAATCAGATTTCTTAAAATTAACAAAGCCAAGACTGGTTGCAAGGCATGAAAAGTGAAAGGAAACCAAATACCTGGAAAAGGCTTGGTGAGGACAGGGTGGTGAGGATCACATCACTGTGGGGTCAAGAAAAATACAGGATAGTAGGAATCCAGCAAACCACTGTGGTTTGTATGCAATTTGCTCACAGAAAGATGCAATAGAGGCTTGTATTCCTGAAAATGATATCTCCAACAACTAAGTGGACATGAAAACAGAGACGGCTAATTTCATGTTTCATTTTTCCTCCTAGTTGTTTGATCTTACTCTTAAATATTCATAGACAATTATAATTAGATATGCAATTGACAGAGAAAATTATTTACATAATATTAATATACATTTTGCTTCAAATACTTCTGAAAACATTTCAAAACGTATATTCTTTGATGTAAAACAGACGTCAAATGGTATCTGACTGTCACGATCTTTCTGGAGAAAATAACAAGGATCTCTACAAAGGCTTCATAAGACATCTGTGGATGCTTTATGCATATTGATTGATAGAGGTTTCTGATTTTAATTCTCCTAATAACCAGCTATTACCAAACTCTGGATGCTCATATTTTTTTCCTCCAGTCCTGTCAGAAAATGCACATTAACTATAATCCTATCATTTTTACTCAATTTAGTATTATATGTAGATTATAGATGAACAATTCAAACAGTTCCATAATGACTCTAATGTTTTTCTGAAGCAACAGACTCCATTCAATCCTTTTTGTAATTTTCTCCCAATTATGTATTGCTTTCATTTCTTTTCACCTAGCTAGAGGTGTAGCAGTTTTTCAACAAAGCATTCAACTTTGGTATCTTCTCTTTTGTGCGAACTACACTCACCTCGGAAGATAATTACTTAAAACCTGCTAATTTACAAAAATGACCTCAGCCTTTTCCTTTATCCTACAACTTACTGCAGTTAGATTTCCTCTCACACAAGTAGGCATGGAGGCAGATGTTATGATTAATTCTTCCGCCTATCAATTCATGATATGTCTGCTTCCATACTGACACTAAAGGTCTTGACACTGTGACAGATTTTTTCCACATCACTCAAGATTTTTCATGCAATGTAGTACAATGGTTCATACTCCTAACAGGCAATGTCCTGCCATTTCTATTAGTGAAATGGGCAACAGCTTCTAACATTTCAGCCAAGACACTTAGATGTAAAACTTATCCTAGTCTCTACCAAAACTAAGAATACCATCTTCCTTCTCAACAACTGAAATTAAATGAGCTTCTGGAAAAACAAGATTTCAAAAGACAATGTCACTTAGGATATTTATTTCCTATATTATTAGATTAACTTGATTTTTTTCCATTTTTTGAGAAATGGGGTTTATTTATAGCCCTTTAAAATGGTTCTGTAATATTTGAAATTACCTACCAATAAACAAATACATTCATGTATATATGTATATATTCCATCTCTGCATATGCCTATGTTATTGTATCAAATCATATTTGCCTGGGTTACTTTATTTCTCCCTTACAGCAGCCTCTTCACTGATTTCTATTTAAACATTCTTGCTCTGTCTGGTCCTTGCTTTTCTTTTCCACCCCATTCTCCTCAAAAGTAAAGTTATCTTTTAAAGGATTGATATGATTATGCCAATTTTCTGTTTGAAATCCTTTAATGGGTTTCTTGTCCTTTAAGATATATCCTTAACTTGTCTCATTCTCTGGCTCCATTTTGACACCCTAGCTTTATCTCACATGACTTTCTCACTTTACAGACTCTACCAACTGGTCACCAGAGACTATGTGGATGGTCCCTGTTCCCTGTTCTCTTCATTGTCAGAACTAGACACACACAGCTCCATCATTACGTCTTTTCCATCTCACACCACTAACCCCTTTACCAACAATCTCAGTCTCATTTACTCTCTTTAGGGAGTACTTACTGAAACTAAAATGCAGTGATGATTTAGTTTAGGCAAATCGAGAAATATAAACATCATATAATGAGATAAAAAAAATCATATGACTATCTTAATAGATGTGGAGCAAACACTTGACAGCATACAAACATATTCTCATGATAAAGATTTAATGAGACTGAGTACTGAATCAACATAATTCACCATAATAAAGACCTCAAGACTACAAACCCACAGCTCACATCATACTCAATGTCATCCTTGTCTTGTTCCACATAACAGTGGAAGTCCCAGTTAGAGCAATTAAGTAAAATATCGAAGTAAATGACTTCCAAATCAAAGGAAGAAGTGAGCTTGTCACTATTTTGCTGATGAGATGACCTTATATACTGAAAATCCAAAAAAGTCAATCCGCTGAAATTAATCAACAGTTTCAGTAGCGTAAAAAGACAGACCATCGACATACAGAAATCAACTGTGTTTCTTTATACTAGTGAGGAAGTTTCTGAAAAATAACTATCCCATTTACAGTATCATCAAAAACAGTGACATACTTAGGAATAAATTAAACCATGGATGTGAATATGTACAATGAAAACCACAAGACTTTGCTGACAGAAACTGAAGACACACACAAATGAAAAGTTATTCTGTATTCATAGATTGGAATAATTAATTTTGTTAAAATAGACACACTATATATATATATATATATATATATATTCAGCTACATATATAAATTAAACACAATTTTCAACAAAATACCAAAGGCATTCTTCACAAAAATAGAAGAAACAATTCTAAAATTTATATGGAACCACAAAATACGACTCAGAATATCCAAAGCAATCCTGAGGGAAAAAACTAAACTGCAGATATCATGCTTATGAATTTCAAATTATACCACAAAATCATAGTAACAAACCAGTATGTTGATGTCACAAAAACTGACACAATAATGAATGGAGCAGAATAGAGAGCCAAAAACATTAAATCCTGGAGCATAAAAATCACCTAGTTCAACAGGGGAGCCAAGGACACCCAATGAGGCAAAGACAGACTTTTCAACAAACGTTGCTGTGAATAATAGAGAAACACAGTCAGAACAATAAAATTGAGCCCTCTCTCACACCACTCACAAAAACTAACTCAAAATGAATCATAATTCAAGATCTGATACAATAAAACTCCTAGAAATAAACAAAAAGAGGTTTATTACACTGTCCTTGACAATGATTTTTTTGAGCTAGAAAGCAAAAAAAAAAATAAACAAAAAGGACTATATCAAACTCAAACTCCAGCACAAAAGAAACAATTATCAAAATGAAAAGAGCCTATAAAATTGAAGAAAAGCTTTTTGATAATCACATAAAAGATAAGAGTCAAACTAAAAATTTGACTAAAGAAATTAGTCAACTTAACAAAAAATGCAATTATAATCATGGGAAAAACTAAATAGATATGTTTCCAAAAAGGAAATCTAAATGGCCAACAGACACATGAAAAGAAGCACATCATTAATGAGGGAAGAGCAAATCAAAACCGCATTTGAGATCACCTCCAACCTATTAGAAAGGATATTACCAAGAAAACAAGAGATAAAAGGTGCTGTTGAGAATGTGGCGAACAGAGACTCTTTATATGTTGCTAGCAGGTCTATAAAATCATCCAATCAATATAGAAAACAATATGAAGTTGACTCAAAAAATTTTCAATATATCAATCATGTAATTCAGTGATTCAATTCCCCTTCTGGGTAAAAATCCAAAGAAACTAAAAGCGAGACTTCAAGAGATATATATTCACATGTTAATTACAGCATTATTCACAGTAGTTAAAATATGGAAACAACTCAGAATACATCGAACGATTAATGGTTAAAAAAAGATATAATACATATACACAAAATATTTTCAGTCATGAGAAAGGAGGATATCCTTCTGCCTGTTACAGGATGGGTGGAACTTGAGCACATAATGCTAAGCAGACTAAGGGAAAAGGAAGTATTACCTGATATAGCTAGCATCTATGTGAGAGTTAAAAAATTTACATCTGTAAATACCAGTATAATAGTCATTATCAAGGGATGTGGGGTGGTAAAAAGAGTGATGATGTTTAAGGATACAAACTTATGAGTAGTAAATAAGCCATAGTGATCTAATGTTCAATATAGTAAATACAGACAATAATAGTGTACCATAATGATATAATGTGATTAAAACTACATCATTATGATATTACAATTCATAAAATATCCAAGCAATGCTGTACATCTTAACTTACACACTGTTATAAATAAAATTTAATAAATAAGGCTTTACAACTGTGTGGTGATGAATGTTAACTAGACATATGGTAATCACATATAGTGATATATATGTATATATATACAGTGATATACAGTATATATATACACACACACACACACACACACACAGTGATACATACCTATATCACTATGTTGTCGACCTAAAACAATATATGTCAGTTATATCTCAAAAACATTTTACATGGATATTGGAAAGAAAAATGAAATCATTCTTTGCATAATATAAATACAGATCAACATTAAAAATTGTATTTGACTACATTAGATGGAAAATCCAGAATAAGAGTCAATTACATAGGATTTTCTTTCACATAAAATAATTCTGAAAATATGCAATCGGGGTCCAAAATGGTACTCACTGCCATCATTAACATCATGTTTTTCTTTTTCTCTGCTATTCTCAGTCATGACTTTATTCAAGATTCCTTCCTGGTCTAAAACAGCTACTGAATTTTTAGCTATTCATCTATTCTAGATGCCTGGAAGAAGGCAGAAGATAAAGGTAAAGGCACATAGCTTCTGGATAATCGATTCCTTTGAGAAATCTCAGAATACTATCTATAAGAAAATCACCAATAAGCTTCACACATAACTCATTGGTCAGAATCTATTTTTATGTTCATACCAGCTGCAAAGTAAGCTGAGAAACGTACATTAGTTGACTATTAATAGCAAAATAAAAAAAAAAAAAAACTAGTCAAAATCCTATTACCAAGAAAAATGGGAAAAATCATAGCTAGTGGATTAACAACTGGAAATATTTAACAAATTAATTTTTGTTACTTAATTTTCCAATGAAAATATGCAATATAATCTCATTAAAGTTATCTGTTTCTTTCTATATATTAAATTTTTCTGTTTCATTTACATTTCTACATTTTAATTAACTTTATTCAAATTATAAAATTACCAGTTCTTTATATCATATTGTGATTCTTCGTTATAAATTCAAAGATTAATGACCACAGTTTCTTCATTGAGAATGTACTTCAGTAATTTACCTTCCCTTGAATTTAACTTTGTCCAAAACTATATCAACTGAACTATTTTTATTGCTTAAATAATTGTTGCTGAATCTCTAATGTTTTAACTTTTCCTACTTCTACTTTTGAGGTATTTCATACATATATAGATTTCATTTTAAAATGAAGTTAAATGTGCAACTTTCAGTATAAGCATTTGAAACTATTTAAATTTGTTCTCACAAGAGTTTCTTTGCTTTAATGCTTTTTGGTTTTATGCTTTCTTACTTTGTTCATTTTTTGTTTCATATATTTTGATCATAATAAATTACGTTTGGTTTGTTTTGATCTTTTCCATATCAAGTTATACCTCATATTTTTATTTTTACTAGAGTGTTATAGAAATATATATTGAAAATACTATTAGCTATTACATGCAAGTATTCATCAGTTCATTTTTACTTTTTAAAATAAAAATGGACACATTATCTTGGCTCCAATATTACATTCAAAATGTGTTTATATAACCAAGATAAAAGTTGTATTTATTCTTAATATTTTGATAGTTAAATTTATAATATCCCATTTCTGTAATTAGGCACTGATATAGATTGAGTCCTTCTACTTATGAGAATATTTTTCTGCTGCCTCCACACATGGGTGATAGGCTACAGAAACTTGTGCATTCTGCTTCCCCCTTTAAAATATCTATAAAGTATATACTTTCCTTGAGTTTGTATTGCAAAAAATCTAACATTTGCATCTTTAATGTCATTATTAATACACAGAAAATTGCCTACATAAAATTTTTCTGTCTTTGAATTTCTTTATTTGAAGATCAGGTTCTACATCCTTCTGCTGCCCATGTATATACATCCTTGATGAATTTTATTTTCCAATATCAATTTTACCTTTTATTTTATAACAGCATTTCTAATGTCCTGTCTATAGTAATGGGTAACTAGGCAGACATATTCAAATATGTCATAAAAATATCATTTTCCATCAACACAGAAAATTAAGGTCTTGTTTTAGTTTATTAGACGCTGACTTTTTTTGAAGCAGACAAAATCTTATTCACAGGCACATTCCATTATCAACCATCACACTCTTTTTCATCCTGTTTTAGACCACAAAATTCAGTGCAATGCACTAAAGGGGTGAAGAGTGTGGTGGCACATTGTATAATGCGATGTGCTGACACCACAGGGTAAGCACTTTAAATTGTAGCGATAAGAACAGTCTTTTACAGGTATCATTGTACTTCATGTATTTCAGCTGGTCCAAATGTCAGATACTCACCAAGCCACAGTGAGAGAAAGGCTGAATTTTCTTCCTACTTACTTCCAAGATAATGGAAGCTTTGTTTCAGGAGGAAGGGAGTGTTGAACCAGTGCAAATGACTGGTTCGGTTTTCCAGTTCAACCTCACTAACCACAACTCATCTGAAATAATGGAACCTAGAGGTTGGAAATATGGACTATGGGATCAGGAAACATGATTATAATAAACTTTATCAAACTTACTTAAAAGCTTTTGAAAAATGGAGAATAACTTCCTCATCGAGCTATTGTGTGGATAAAATGTCATACTACAGATAAAATACAGAATAGTATCTGTCATGTAGAAAGTCCATTGAAAAGTTAGCTATCATTACTATTTATCAAAAGAGTCCCCCAAACCAATCCAAAGACTCATTGGATGTAGACTTATTACGAGTTATAGTTTTTAATTTACACACATGTGTATCTTCTTGCATTTAGGAGAGTCTTGTCAGGATTGCTAACTGGATAAGAATTTAGAAGACATGTTAGTTATGTTGATGATGTCGACTATCCTTTTGCTTATAATTTTATCAAGAAAATCAGCAATCCTTCTCATGTTTTTGTTTTCTTAATGTAATTCAAAAGTTTCTGGTGACTTTACTCATCTCTGACTACAGCAGAAGCAATTTTCTGGCAGACACTATGACTTACTCAAATTTTATAAAGATTTACATAACCTCTGGCATTTTAATTTTTCACTGAATAAAGGAATAGATTAAGGAACTAATTGATAAAAAGACAGATCCGTGAAACTAATCAAGGATTCATTTTCCACCTTTTATTTGTATCTAAAAAATGTAATGCAATGAACTTGAATAAACTTGTTTAACTGGTAGAATCTAAAAGTAAAAATAGAGAGCACATGGATTTCATTTCTCTTAAAATACACAAGGATTAAAATTAAAAGGAATAAAGTACTTGGCAAACATGTTTTTTAATTTAACAGATGGATGTTTTTTCTACTTTTGCTGATAAAAGAAATTAGCATAAAGAAAACGTGCATTCTGCCTTAATTTTTGCATTTTCTTGCACTTCAGTGAGAGAACTTTAAGTCTCTTCTGGCCTTTTCAGGTGTTTCAACAATAAAAGGTTTTAATGGGTTTTTTTTTGCCCTTTTGGCAGACAAGAAAGTAGGATATATCCAAGTAGGCACTGTATTAGATCACAGAAATCTAGTCACTTAAACAGGTCAGTGAAGATGAATCACAGCAATGACATTGAGTTACATATCTACAAGCCACCAACAAATTACTGATATAAACATAGCTCATTTCCATAGCTAGATCAGTATCTTTTATTGAAAATTATTACATTTATTGTTGGGATTATGTATTGTTAAAATGACAAAATTTTGAATTTTCATTATCTGCTTTCAGGAAGTTATCTTGATTGATGCTTCCAAACTTTTTGTAGAAAGCAATCTGAATTCTATAAATAAGAAATATTTTTGAATGAAAATGTATGCAGAGAGAAATATTTTCAAATAAATTGTGCGGTATATCTCAGCTTAGTTTTCACAGTCTCTTTCAAAATAGTTTATTCATTTTCCAGGTTCACTTTGACTGTCATCAAAATAACATACTACAACACAGAACCTAAATACATACAATTCTTCTTTGTCAATTATACCTCCATGAAGCTGAAAAAGTAAAACATATTCCATCAAAAGCTTTGGATAAGATTCCATTTTAGTTTATGTTGAAATAATGGAAGTATCTAGTAATAAGAATCTTTATGAGTCAAAATATGATTCACATTCAAAGATCTCCCTTTTCTACATTACATGTTTAAGCTCACTAAAAAATTAAAGATAACTTCTTTTACCTAAAACACTGTCAAGGACTTAAACCAAATGATTATACTTAACATTAGCAACAGTACATGAAACAGAAGTAAGCAATCATTGATGGTGGAAATTCGCCATAGAGCAATCTATTTTGCGAATCAATTTAGCAAAATGCATTCAAAGCTTAAGAAGTTAGTAATTTGGCAAAGAGGCATGTACTATCAAAGAAAGTGTAACATGCCTGGAATTATTTAAGTGTCAAAAATATTACAATGGTCAAATTATCCTAAAGTTTCAGGATTGTATTAAAAAGACTTCTGTACACTAAAAGAGCCATAAATATGTATATTCTTTAAGATATTAATCCTGATAATGGCTTACTTAGCTATAAAGATGTATAGTCAATGACTAATATACAAGAGTATTACAACATTACACAAAATATCTAAAGGAGCTTTTTTTTAAGATAAATGTATGTGGACAAAAAAGGCATGAATTTGAGGAAGGAAGGCAGGTGTGAATGAAGGCAGGCAAGCAGGAAGGAAGAAAGAAGAGGAAGAAGCATTCTTTGGCTGTCTCCCCACCCCCATCCCACCAAGTCTCAACCTCAAGTCTTCAGCCTTACATGGTCTATACCTCAGCCAGTGGCCTAAAACCTGAGCCATCAGTACATGCCAGTAAAGTCATGCTTTTAAAAATATTTAACACGGCGCACCCTGGTGGCCTAGTGGATAAGGCCACTGGACATAGTTCACATTGCATCCTAAAAACCCAGGTTCAAGACCTAGGGCCAGGGGAACAGCCAAGATGAGCTAATAAAAATGTTTCTTTGCTCCTGCCTGCCTATTTGCCTTCATTTCTGCCTGCACCTTTCCTTTAAAAATAAATAAATAAATAAAAATACTTAATACTAGATAAAAAGATGGTTTACAAAAAATGCTCAGCAAAGATGAAGGAGCAAAACAGTATCTGCAAATTTATTCAAATTTTTCTAGATATAAAAATATATAAATGCCCAGAAAAAAAGAAATAAAAAGGAAAACACAGTGGCTACACAGACTAGAAGCCAAAGAGATTTATTGCCTGAGAGCATGTAACTTTTTCTTTATACTTACACACTTGATTCAAATTTTTAAGATTTATTTTATCAGAAATAAAATATAATGTGACACACTGAAAGCACTGTGCAAAGTGATTTATCTATTGACAAAGTTATATAAAATATTTTGGCAGGTATTAAATTGTATGGCAACTGTTAGGTTGTATCTCACGATGGTTTTCTATTTTCTATATTGTTTCTATATTTAATCACTAGAATGCTTCTGTAAGAGATATTTTTCCCTTGTTTCATTTTTCAGTTATTTTACAGAATGAACCCATGAATGTTAATTAATTTGGGGATTATAATCCAATACCAACACATTTATTATTTGTGAATTTGTTCCAGCTTTGGCCACTAGGGGACTTTGGAGGTTGGTTATGATGTCTTTTTATTATGCCACCTTTCTTTTTATTATTTTCGTAAAGACTTTCTGGCACTATAAGATGCTCCAGATTCATCTCGTCTATTTCCTGTCCCAATTCCTAAGTCAGTCATTTCTCTAAGGAGCATGGTTCTTTTGACTGCAGAATTTGAAAAGAAAATGGTTTCTAATCACTACTGGGGGAAGAATTTAAGCAGGCAAGATGCAAAGATTAACACTAAAATTTGTAGTAAAAACTTCTGACAGATATTTGCATTCCACTAAAATACTATTGTGATTACTGTAACATACATGCACAAATCTTTGCTACCCCTTAACTCAAAAGGTGAAGTTTAAACACCATGATAACCCTCTCCAGAGTGTGGGCTGGACTTAGTCATTTCCTTCTGCTTGCTGGAGTGTGCAAGAGGAAAGTAATCTTACACTGGAAAACGCTGGTAGACACTTCTTTATCCGAATCAAGGTTAACATCACCACAAGTAAATTATATTGATATCTCTTCAATATTTGTTAAGGATACATTAACAGTATGCTTCAATAAAATCTGTGACACCAAGTAAATCATGAGAAATATCAAACCAACCCAACTTGTGGCATACCAAAATTTCTAACAGTAATCCACAAAAGGATCACTATCTTGAAAAACAGTAAATCTTCAGACTGTGAAGACTAAATACAATACAGTATTCTATATTTGTGTCTTGGAATAGAAAGGGGGCATTCATGGAAAAAGAACAGTGGTATCCAAGCAAACTTCGGTAGTTTTGTTAATAGGTATCATATCACGTTAATGTCTTAGTTTTGATAAATTTACCATGGTTAAAAAAGATGAAACCATTAGAATAAGCTATGTGAAGGCTGTATGAGAACACTGTACTACCTGTGCAATTCTGATATATTTCAAACATTTTGAAAAAATCCTAGGGACAGTTTTCAAGGAAATAGAGCATACAATACTGATGTTTGTATGGGATCACAAAAGACCTCAAACAGTCAAAGCTCTCTTAAGAGAAAAAAAGACTTGTGGAGGAATCACATGCCCTGACTTCAAGCTATAATAGAGTGCAATCATCATCAAAACAGTGTGGTACTGGAACAAAAACAGACACACAGATCAGAGGAATCAAACTGAGAGCCCAGAAATAAAGTTATATCCATAGGGACATCTAATCTATGACAAAGGTGCCAAGAGTATACAATGGAGGAAGGAAAGTCTATTCAAGAAATAGTGTTGGAGAAACTGGAAAGATATGTGTTAAAAAAAAAATTAGAATACTCATTAGTGCCATACATAAATGTTAATTCAAAATAGATCAAAGATCTGTACATTAAGACCCAAAACCATAAAATACTTTTAAAAAAATGTGGGAAAAACACTCTATGACCTCAATATCAAAGATGTCTTTGTGGGGGGAACAATAAAGGAAAGAAAAGGAAAATTAAACAATTGGGACTACATCAAACTGAAAATCTTCTGCACAGCAAAAGAAGCCATCACAAAAACAAAAAGACAGCCCACAGAGCTGGAGAAGATAGTCATACAACATACATCAGGTAAGAGTTTTACCTCCAAAATTTAGAGTTCCTGTACCTCAATAAAAAAGCAAACAACCACTCAAAAATGGATAAAAAAAAAACTAAGTAGACACCTATTGAGAGAAGACACACAGATGACCTACAGAAACCTGAAAAATGTTTTACATCACTCATAAGAGAAATGCAAATTAAAACAACAATGAAATACCACTTCACAACAGTGAGACTGGTCTACATCAAAAAGACTGGAAATACCAATTGTTGGAGAAGGTGTACAGAAAAAGAAGCCCTCCTATATTGTGGTTCGGAATGTAAATTAGTGCAACCTCTTTGGAAAACACTATGGTGAGTCCTCAAAGATGTATATACCAGTAAATCCAGCAATCCCACTTCTAGGCATATATCCAGAGGACACAAAATCACTAATCAGAAAGAGATATCTGCACTCCTCCATTCACAGTGGCACGGTTTACAATAGCTACACAATCTAAATGCCCATCAGCAAATAAAGAAGCTACGGGGGGTGTTTGTGTGTGTGTGTGTGTGTGTGTGTGTGTGTGTGTGTGTGTGTGTGTGTGTATGGAATTCTATGCCACTGTTACAATGATGTTGTGCCCTTTCCAACAATTTGGATGGAACTGGAAGGGGTCATCTTAAGTGAAATAAGCCAGAAAGAAATAGGCAAATTCAGGATGGCTTCACCCATATGTGGAATATAATGAAGCAAAGCAAATGAATATACAAATCTGAATGAAAATGGCAGGACACATGACTGTGGTTATGGGTGGGGAGGTGGGAGAGAGGGGAAAAGGTGGTGGTAAAGGATGCTGGAACTCTGGTGGTGGGTGTGGTGTGGATTATAGGCTGAATTTCAATGCCCTAAAATGAACATAGACTGTGAAGAAACAATAAACATTACCATTTTTTTAATGCAGCAAGCTCTGGAGGAGTAACAGTTAATTCAGTTGCCTCTGAAGGAAGCCAAGCCACATATCCATGGGTTGAAGTACTGGTTCCAGGGGGAAACAACCAGTGTGAACAATTAAATAAACGCTTCTTCCTCCTCTGTTCCTGCCTGCCTGCCTACTGGCCTTCATTCCTGCCTGCGCCTTCCCTTTACAAAAAAATGTCAGTGCAGAACATGCTTCCAAAATGCCTAAATTTAGTCAACACAGCACCTCACAAAGCAAAGACTGCCTGTATGTTTTCTTTATCCTGTATCACAGAGCCTAGAACCAAGTAACACTGATAATATCATTACTAACGGAAGTTTCCATTTATGAGAGTAATGAGATTATGTTGAAAATATCAATTAAAGTTATATTCTACTGGATGTTGAAACCAAGAGTAAAAATTTGCATTTAATAGAGGCAGTGGAGAAGACTGAAGACTGGTGAGTAGATTGATGGTGCTTCTGCGTACTCAAAGGGGTAATTGTAGAGATATTACCTAAAAGGAAATGATGATCATTTTCTAAGCAAACCCATCTTAGAGGAAGCAAAAAGACTAAATATTGTTTTATAGATAGAGGTAGCTTGCTGCAATACTGAATCATCCATCGTATATGTCCTTGAAACCAGAGTCATATCTTTGATTTCTCTTTTCTCCTGATGATGAGTCATTCAGAATTCTTTACATTGAAGGCTTTCACTAAGTCCTTGCTGACTGAATGTTTTTCATTCTTTTATTCTCCCTCTGATTTATGTCACTCCATTGAACCAACAATGAAGAATAGATGGAGAAATCGATGCAGCTCTTCTGAAATCTTTTCAGTTAGTTGTTCAACTGTATTTTAAAAGGGAATGTGCATCTGTCAGAACGGGAGAAAGGAGAAAATATTTTTCATTTTAAGTGCCTGTGTCCATTTGTCGGATTCTAGTCAAATGGCAGAGGTTCACAATGATCCTGACTTCAAATGTCAGAGCTTGCAGATATTTCTTCCCAAAGCTGAGGAACACAAATATGTCTCCTGCCTCTAAGAATTATGGGACATTATCAGTGCTTTTTTAAGCAACATTCAGTGGTAGTGCTCTGACACACTGGTCTCATAAAGCTGACTGAATACACTGCACTTAGAAAACTGGGACAATATAAATGCTTCGAATCTTAAATAAGCAAGAAAGTTCACCCTGTTCTGATAAACAGGCTTAGAATATGAAGAAACAAACTGACTCATTAGTTATTGCTTATTCTCTTTTTACTATCATTGTCAATATAAACTAATTCTATTAAGCAACTACCTGAGGCTGTTACATGATTATGTAGCTTACAGCAGTATGTTTAGAATCAGCCTGGAGTAAACTGCATAAAAACTGTATACTAAATCCTTCACTAAGCCAATTGACTATATTCATTCTTCTAAGTTTCCAGCAGGTGGGACACTGAAATTTTTTTTTTTTAAGTTATACAAAGTATTTAGCAATGACTAAAATATGTTGGCTTCTGAGAAAAATAAGATTTCAAATTTTAATATGGCGCATGACAAAAAACAGTATTAAAAACCCAGTAGGTGGTTTCAGTTCTCTGTAATGAAGGCAAACCTGAAATTTAAATCTAAATGAACAAAACTCAAAACTTCAATGCATATGCAATAGATCATATCCAAGGAAGACCTTTTACAGAAAAAAAAAAACAAAAATCCTCACTACCTTACAAGACATGATATAATTAAACAGAATTTGACTACAACAGCTTACAAGCTAAGAGAAATGTAGAGCATTAACCCATTGGAACATTTCAATGAAATACATGTATTTAAATGAAAAGGTAAGTGATTTCATCCACATTAGAGGCATCAGTGCAGAAAAATGGGTAAATTAATTCTACAACTGTATTTGCATCTTAGAGGATAAAATCTGTTCATATGGTTCATATTTAAATCACATTTCTGCATTCTCTCATCCTTGCTTTCTGCCTTTACCTTAGTAGTCTACCTCCCATGAACAAAATCCATCTGCATTTACAAAATCCTAGGGTTTTAACTGTTTTGGCATCCTACTAAGGAATCTAGTCCAACCTCTATGCCATGAAGACAACGATGCCTATAAAAAGATGATTGTGTTTCCTGCTTCTGTCTTCTTCAGGCTACATAAACAATGAAGAGAGAGCTGGAAAAAACCCAAATAACACAATCTGCTTGGATATATTCCCTATGTGTGAACCCAGGCAGAACTGAAAGATAGTTTAAATATCTGCCATTGATAGACATCCAGAAACCTTTTATTACTCTCAAATAATATTTGTATTATAATTCTGGATGAGGCTGAAATCTGCCACATCATTGAGTGGGTCTTTCAGTGGTCAACAACAACAAAAAAAGCTTTAGTACATACACTGAGCAATAGCATCTGCAAAACCTTTTAGAATTGATTCATCTGTATTCCTTCAAAACCAGATGTCTCATGAAAGGAAAGGAAACCCCATGAGTCTTGGTCCATTGGGACTGAAGCTGCTCTGTCTGCAGCAGAATTCAGTGAGGCAGTGACTAGACAGAGGAAAGTAACCACAGGACCGCTAAGTATTTAGAGTGAGTTGAAATGGAATCATGATAGCGCGAGTGTGGAAATGTTCAATAAATGTCCCCCAAGCACAGTGGGAATCAGGGACAAGTCCTATCGACAAGGGGGAATTTTAATGAGGGAAGTTCAACTTAACAGATAAGGCAACATTCCCCTGGAGCTTTTGTGAGCAGTACTACAACAAAAAGATTGCCTTCACCTGCACCGTGAAATAGTTGTTACATGGAAGTCATTTCGGTTGAATATATAGGATAGGAAGACAATTATCATGCTTTTAAAATAGACTGCGTAAAAGATTCAGTGAGCTCATAGAATCCAGCACATCTCAATCGGTTAGAACGAAAACCTAGTGGATTTTATTGTTATGAGTCTAGAACCTGGAATACAGAACACATTCAGTACACAAACTCTGAAGTCAGCTATTTCTTCAACTGTACCAGACACTGATCTAACTTAACCTCGAGAAAACCTCAGCACTGGTGGAGGATTGGTTCTCTGGAGATCTTCAAAGCAAGGATGATACTGAATCAGTGCAGATCACGCCGGGCTGACTGACACTGGCTGAGTAAGAGAATCAGCAAGTGGACTCATCTTAGTCCACTGAAGTTGTGATGTTTCCAATGCAAACAACACTACCAACCCACAGCATGTACTTGAACGACAGCATCTATACCCCGCCGCCACCACAAGCACATCGAAATCTTATAGTACTTTTGAAACATGCATTGGTGAGCACTGTCCTGTGTTCTGGGTGTGAAAGAGAAATAGTACAACAACTACAAAACACTGTTGTCAGATGCTCTATCCAGTGCATCCTGTACCTCAAGCAGCTGAGATGACTGAGGTGTGGATCCTGCAAAGCCCAAGGACAGGCGAGTGTAGTGGTGGGAGGCAGGGGAGGGACCAAAATAAACAATGAATTAAATAAAAATGCTCTTCCTCTCTGTCTCTTACCCCTCCCTTTTTCCCTCTCCTCTCCCTCTTTCTTCTCGCCTGACCCCTACCCCTCTTAAAATTTTCTTTTCATCCTCGAATTTTTGTCAGTCACTTTCACAACGACCAATTTTTAATATAATACATCTAATGTGATTGGTAGAGGACATGTTTCTGTCCCTGCTGGTTTGGCACACACAAAGAAAACCAAAACAGTTATTATGTTATGTTGAATGCATATTTCTATTAGCTATTCTAAAAGGGGCTCTATAAGAAACACAGTAGTGCAAAATCATTATGAACAGAAGTTACAGATGTTTTAATCATGAACTATTATATTTGGAAGAATATGTTAAGAGCCACTTGACCAAAAAAGAGCAACTAGTCTATAAAATTGACTGAGCAAACAATGAAAGTATTAACAGGCCAGAGTGAAGTAATGAAAGGCTTTTAGTACCAAGACCCTGACTGGAGTCCACTAAGAAATGGAAATGAGAGTGGAGGTACATTCGTAGAGCTAGTCCTGTGGCATATTCCAACTCAGCATGTAATTTTACAAGCATGGGAAAAATGTTTATGAACGTGATTTTAAGAGACAAAGGAAAAATAAATCAGTAATGCAAAATGATTGGTGACAGCCATTGCTGACTTTAAGCTTCAGCTGTAAGTTCTTTCACAGGGGCTGAAAGGCATATGGTCATAGATATGGATTTATATGCACAATAACAGAGCATATAAAATATTAGTGATAAGTATGATCAATTTCTATAGTTAAAAATGCAGTTTAATTATGAACAGTCTGTACCTTGTTAAGCATCTATATGATGAGAAAATAGCAAGAAGTGAATAAACAAGGAAGCTAAAAGCAATTTTAAAGATTTAAGTTATATATTCAAAGGCAACATGAAAAGCAAGGATAGTTATTTTAATCACCAAACAGCAAAAAGGAAGCAGCAGCACCAGCTTTCAAGGTTCTACGTCTGTCTAGCACTGTATAAATCAGCTCAGTCTGCTTTGATCCCTAAAGATCTACTTGAATAAACAAGGACTACACCACAATAGCTCCCCCATACAAGAACAAAACCTGTATCACACAGAACAAGCTGTTAGAACTAACAGTCACCCCAAAAGGTGGCTGGATATAAGAAGCTCTAACTTCTCCCCACGCCACACACATAGGCAACCTCAATGAGATGGGCATGCAAACAGCTTCAAAACAAATCTTGGAGGTCTTACTTCCAAACAAACCACTGCAGTTGAAGGCCACCTATACTAAAAAAAAAGAATCATTGGTCATAACAAAACTTCCTTCAGCCGAACTGCCCAGCACATGAAGTCTATTAAGTGTTTTGCATTAATGGCTATTGCTAGTGCAATGTGAAATGCCTGAACTTACAAAGTGTCTGTACTAGAAGCCAGATGAACAGAGCCTGAGGATAGTAAAATTCATCAATACTCCCAATGGAACACTATAATCTCAAATATATTGGGAAATCAGAGGTTCTCTGAATGTTCTCTACATATTTCTCTTCTATGGAATGTGGCCAATTACCAACTCCTGGGTCAGTCAAAAACTAGGAAAAAAATCACTATGTGTCCAGTTGAGATGGGAAAAAAGAACTGAAGGTCATGGATGTACATAGGATTGAAACTTCAGCTCAAGTCACAGAGTTAAAAAAAAACATTTAGTAGTCTCATGAGACGGCTATTCATAGTTCGCATTTACATGTGGAGCTACCCTCTATCAGAATAAGTCCACAACAGTATGAGTGACCAACTCTTACATGTGAATAAGGGAGGAAACCAACCATTTAAGGAGTAACTCTGTGTGGTAGGCTGTGTACACTCTACTAGGTGTGCAGTATCTCCTTCCAGCTTCTCAGTCACCATCAGGGTAGATATCAGGCTATTTTATCAAAGCAAAAAGCTAGAGGAAGCTAAGTTGCTCAGCACCAAACAGGAAAAAGACTAGCTCAGATTCAATAAATGCTATGCTATTCCCAGTCCCATGTGCTTTATGTTATCCATGCTTGTGACTGCTTTCCCATCTCAGCTTATGATAAATCACCCACATGTCCCACCCTGAGGCTCAAAGCAATGTGCACATTTCAGGATAAAACTGGAGGCAAGTGGTGAAACATGGTCCACAAACAAACAGGTAATGATTGGAGTCGTGATTTTCATCCTGACTGAGGCTCTATCAGTTAAGAAATTTGATTTTCCCCACACTCATATATCAGGCAAGACCATTAGTGGTAAGCCTCTGTGTCCTGGTTAGACATATTACTACATCCATACAGAGTCCCTGGGTTCAGTACAATATCATTTCAGAATTTAAGAGAAACCACAAAGAAGGTTGGAAAACTGTTAACAAAAATACTTAATACGGCACTGCAGGTAAGATCAGCAAAGACTAGAACAGCAGTGCAATGTCAATACTTAAGAATGAAATAAGTAAGATATACAGACATAGACTTATAGGAATCAGAAAGTCCAGGACTTGACACCAAAAAAGGGCATTGCATTTTTATAACAATGTGTAATTTAAAAAGCAATTCTAAATGTAACTCTGTACTCTGGTGATTTGGTGTCTAGGATAATAAAACTTCCATGTAATAGGCATTTCAAGAAAGTAATCATCATAATAACTTAATCAAAATTATGCAATTTCATGTAAGAAACTGATTTAACAAGCCAAAGGGCTTAGTTTGGAAATAAAAATTAACATACTAAAAATGATACAGTAAGTTTATTATGAGCCTTTAAAGACAATAGCATAATGGAGGAAGAGAAATAAGGTAAGAAGTCTCCAATCCTTATTAGAATTCTAAGATTATTTTTGTGAAATTATCCCCTGAGCAGCACAATTAAAGCTATACAAATTTAGTGATAATACAAAATTACATAAAAGGGATACAGAATAAGTTATTTGCAATGAATAAAGTTTGAGATAACAAATTACTTACATAGAAACTAATAAAATTTCAAAAATACATTTCTAGGGAAAAGCCTTGATATAATCACAGTGGGTAGTAAAACAACTTGAAAATAAATGGAGTCATGTTTAAAATTCTATTTATCAGAAATGTGAAAAACATTGTATGTTTTTAGTAATAAGATATTCTGTTAACCATTAGAAACAGAAATTTATTTTTATTTTTCTTCTCCCACTTGTAATGCTGATGAATTTTCCCAGAATTAATCATGATCTCCTAGCTGATTCCTTTGTACCCAATAAGGACAGACTTTACCCTTCAAACAAAGAAAAGCAAAATAAACTTTAACAGTGGTTGTATTAAGTCAATTCTGAAAATCATCTCAATAAATAGCCCTAACTAGGCAGTTGAGAATACTCATTTTGAGATCCTGAGCTGAGCTTAATAGTCAATTTCCTTAGACAGAAATGATTACAGTTAAAGAGATTTAACAAATTTTGAACATCTCTAAAATTAAACATGGACATGTAATTTCTACAGTCAACTAAGTGGATAATTGCAGGTGTCAGGTATAATTGTCATCTGTTTAAAGTTTGTCTTTCAAATGCCTATTCTTCCTTTCTCTATCCCAAATAGCCCACTGAATCCTCATCCTCAAAATCTTGATACATAATCCTTCACTTATAATGACTGGGATATTTTTGAGTTTGTAGTTTTCTAGAGATCATTGTCCCTGGAATTATGGCCACTATAGTGTATACCTTGTAGGTAAATGTTTTCTATATCTGCTAAAAGAAGGTATTTATTCTTCTGAAATAGAAATAGCTCTACCATGGGTTCAATAGGGCTTGAAGATTCTACAACATAGCACTGTCCTCGTGGCTTAATTAGAAAACATTTGGCCATCTTCAAATCAAGCAGGGGAAAATATCTTGACTATTTGGTCAAGGTTTTTAAAACAGATTTCAAGATGCTAAACAAGGAAGGTTGGGCAACAACTGTATGAATGGGCATTTGGAATAAAAAACTAAGTGTGAGAATCTGTGCTTCAGGTCAATGATCACCAGAAGGGGTCCTCCACGGAGATATATTTAATAATCTGGGAGACAACATGATTTGTCTGAAGTTTTCATCCAGCTCCCGTCTTTAGTCATCCCAGCACTGTGCAAAGGAGTCCCCTAATGTAGTAGGCAGAGTGGCAAGACAGACTAGTCTTGGATACAATAGCATGAGCTCCTTCTCACCAAAACTGAGCTGTCCACTACCACTCCTGATTACTTAATTTATCAACACAGACTGCATTAGTGGTTATAATTGACCCAAATAGCCAGTATCTAGGATTGTTGCTTCCTAACGGAACAGCAGTCTGGAACCTCTAGGGACATCTCTTAGTACGCCTAAGTCTTTCACAGAAGTAAATGAGATAAAAAAAAAAAACAATCACAAAATTCATGACCAAACAGAAGATGAAGTCCCCTAGAGATGAAATTCTGTCCATCATCTACCATTAGCAATATAGATCAAGAGAGAGGAAAATCTAGCATGGGTTATGGAAAGGGTAGACGAATGTTAACTACAGACTTTAGGTGCAGCAATGGTTGACAAGTTTCTTGCATTTAGTTCCAATAAGAAATCTTCAGCTGTGTCTCTGACTACCACCTTACAGAATTGGTAACCTAAAGACTTAATGATGGATTTAAGCAACTCCAAGGATCGACAGAGGGCAGGCAGAGCCCTTCTGAGGGCCCTTCTCAGACCCTTGACCCAGCTCTAGTATTAGACATAGCCAGATTAGATGATTTCATACAAACTGATCTTCAGACTGAGAGCAGTCCACCACCATCTGCCTTCCAAAATTCGTTCAGATTTCTGTCAGTCATCTTCCAAGTCTGAGAGTCTGACTGATTGGTTTTACATGAGAGCATTACAACAGTGTGTAGTCAACACATGGGGTGCAACCATTAGCCAGTGCAGAGTTGGATATATGCTGCTGCCACAGACAATTCTGGGGAGTCTTTTATACACTTCTCGGATGTTCTTGCAAAAATCCTGTTGACCACAGCAATAACCTGCCCTTCCCTTGTGTGTTTTCTCACTCTTACTTGGAGTTGAGTTTCAAAGAAGCACACTACTTCTATCTCAGTCTCTTCTTTCAGAAATGCAACAGAGATACCCATGTGTCATGTCGACCTCCTAGATATTAAGAATGAGCCACACATCTTCATAATGCTGGTACTATTGAACAAGTACTAGATAAATGTGTATTAGGCATGTGTATTAGTATATGTAAATAAAAAGATTATTCCAGTATGAGCCATGGTTTTATTCACAGATTATATTAAAATTTATACTGAAATATATCTGTTCATTAAGAGTGTTAAAATATACAATTATCCATCTGCTGAGCTGACATTTTTCAGCCTGACATTTAATATTGTCACAAATAGGCAAACAGTCCTACTGAGCCTTGCCTAGGATTTCAAAGGAAGTGTCTCTAGGCAGAAACTTTTTAATTAAAGTTTGATTTAATGAAAATTATGAATCACAAACACCACTGCTTCAAGCAATATCAAATATACAGACTGAAAATAAATCTGTAAAATTTAATCTGAGAGCTTTCGATCATCTCTAAGTTTGCTTTAACACCCCAAGCATAAGTCTCATTTTTCTATCACTCAATTTTCTTCTACTTACTACTTTGTATAGTTTGTAAACAATCTAATTTCCATTTTAGAAAGAAGCTGTGAGATTTTAGATGTTGCTATATTGTTTAATTTCAGGTTCCCATGGTAATTTACACATAGTAATAATAAAATGAATATTAGCTAACATTTTGTGAACTCATGCTATGTAAGAGTTTATATTTTACACATGCGTTCTCATAATTTTCATAGCATCTCTACGAAATAAAATTACCATCCCAATTTTATAGATGAAGTTATGGTACGGGGATATAAAACAAATGTATCCAATATCACGCACAGTGGTAATACAAGGATAAAAATCCCAGCAGTCTGACTCCAAACTATTCATTACTAACTACTAAACAATTGTGACTGAAAAATATTAAAATATTACAGGGAGGTAATTTCTTAAATAAGAGTCATTCTAAGATTAAAAAAAAAATCATCATATCTTTGTGACTTTAACAATCCCATATGCTAAATAAATTTTCCCTGAGCAAATTAGTTTATAATCCTCATGATTAACATTGCAGAATTTTTCTTTTAATTTAACAAAAAAAATTCCCCATCATCTATTCTACTGTAGCATTCTATACCTTTCTATTTTAACTATTCTGTGAGAATATACTTCATTCTCACACTAAATCAACAAAGTAGTTGAATATATAGGTCAAAACACCAATCCTCAGGACACCACTCAATAAAATTCTTTACACTGAAACCGTATTTTAACTGCCAACTCACATTCCATTAAACTATCCATGCTTAAATGTCATCGCATGAGTTTTTTTATCATGTTATTTTGATGACAGCTATCTTAGCTATAATGAATGATCAAGCATAGGTCTTTTTTACATGTTTAGAGAAATATGCCATTAGCAAATTAGAATTTTCCTAAATTAAAAGAAAAAAATTAGGTAAAATTACCCGTTAAGTTTTCAAAAGCAAATAAAGTATGAAAGAATTGATATATGAGGATAAGAAAGTGTAAAGGCTGATAACTGAAGAGAACATAATAGTGATGTAACTGAAAGTTATAAACACCACTGAGTTAGAGAACTATTTGTCACTCTGACTCTTCTACTATGTCTTGATGCTTCAAAGTGACAAAAACATTTTTCCCCACTTGAGGTTGTATGACCTGCTGCCCTGGAAATACAATTCCCCGATAAAAATAGCAGCAGCTTGATGCATATACAATAGGTACTAATTTTCTATGTATAGACTCAATATTAAACCATTTAAGATACCATGAGTCATTCTGTTAACGCTGACTTCAATTTACCTAGAAATAGTCTGATTTTAATGCTTCACATTGGAAGGAAGAAGGAAACTACTATTCTCAGAAGGCTTTCTGTGGCACCAATTTAACAATCCAGTTTAGTCACATAGCTCCATTAGAACTGTGCAGGTGTGACAGTGGAGAACTGGTCAAGAGACCACACTGTGGTAAAAGTAATAGAAACTAGTATCAAAGTCAAATGTCTAAAAGTCAAGAAATTTCTGTCAAGCACTTAAAAAACAGGACAAAAAATCATGAAACTTAAAACTTACTGCAAAATGTTAGCTATCTCCGAATGAAAACAAATTAGCCTGCAATTGTTACATTTGTTCCAGAGAGAGGAATTCAGTCATTCAAAAGAGAAAAATACAAGCATTGTATATAAATTAATGAAAATGGACAAAACTCATTTGACATGCCCAATGACTTAAAGATATTCAAAAATATCTCTAATAAAATGTATTTGAAGAAACAAACCCAAGTATAGAACTGTGATACAAGATGAGGTGTTTGTGAAAGTTAAGGGGTTACAGTGAAGAGAAAATGATCTTTAGAAAGTTTAAAATCACCAAGGATAACCCATAATTATTTTGTGTTCTAACCTTCTTTAGCAATTAACTATGCTTAAATACATTTACAACTCTGTTCTTCCTAAATCCTAACATTAATTACATAAAATAGAAATTACTCAAAAGTCTATGAACTGAATAAATCATTACCATCAGAACTGCACTAGGTAAGATACTTTAGGTAATACACAAACAGCCTGATATCACACGGTTACTCACAGTATGTTTCAGATGATTGTATATGTTGAAGAAACTATGGTGTAGGAAGAGTCAAGGATGCTTCTTGAAATCATTACCCAGAATAATCTGATTTTTAAAGCCTCTCAGGTAGAATTATTCTTCCAGTTTGTCACACTGAGCTTAAATTGTCAAGCCCCATATGTGGACAATTCACAAGAATTGATATTGTTCCTGACATGATCATTACACAAAGGTCTAAATTGTCAGTGAAGATGAGAAAATCTCTGATATGCCTTTGATTCATAAATTTCTTCCTTTTTTGGTTTCCCGTTATATATTTTATTTAACTTTACAAATGTAATTGTCGGTTTTCCGGGAAGAAGCTGGTGGCAAGGTCATTAGACTGCTGGATGGATTTAATGTGAGCCTCTAGGAAATATGCAAACCTCATGTGTTTAAGCAAGAAAATTCACCTTGAACAAATTGCTTGTTACATACAGATAACTCAAGCTGTTAGAGTCTCAGGCTGTTAAATGTATATTAACTGGACTATTTCATAAATGATGATTCTCCAAGTTTCAGATAAATTTTAAATAAGTATTTTAAATGGCAACTCAATTTGAATTCAATCTGAGTAAGTTTTATAAGAACTGAAAAATACTCTAGTAGAATTATTCAAAGTTTATTACTGTTTATCAAAAATGTAATTATTTGACCTTACAATCATGGAAAACCAAAAACTGGTTGTTGACTGTAGAAGAAAAAAAATTAGGATATTATATCACAGAATTTTCAATATAAATATTTTAATTGCACAAATACACCTGCAAATGTTGACTCCATTAAATTCACCACTCTCATTTACCATAACAACACGAAGATTTCAAAGAATTTTTTTAGATTTCATATGTGCTATGGTCATGCAGCTTTCTGTGTGAAAATTTTCACCAACTTAAGCCTTGTATGTAAGTGATATGAGAATGAGAGATTCACTGGAGAAATCACATGTATTCTTAGACACTAACTATGAAAGTTTTGAAAATATCACCTATAAGCTCTATAGTACACATTCACTTATTTTAGCATTTCTTCTTTACATGCATAGCATTGATAGAGAAGTAAAAAGTTTTTTAAGGATAGATATTCCTAAAAGTTGTTCAATAACATTTTAACTCACTTATACACATATGATTTATGTTAGCAGTTAATGTGTGTTTAACTTCCTTGACTAGATAATATTTGATAAAAGATTTTAGACATAGAACTGCCTGAAAAACTGGAGAAGATAACCAACTAATGAAATCTTCATTATAACACACTTCAGACAGGAGTAGAAATGAAGGGGAATTCCAGAGAGAACTGAGCTCCAATCTTACCTGGATCACATTCCACATAAAACATTAAGTGTGCAAATGATTCAGAAGTATTAGTGTGCATTCCCACAGAAAATCAGTCAACCATCTTCATTCTGTACATACCTACATACTCTTCTTGACCCTGAACTAACCGTGATAACAAATCATCCACTGATGATTAGTGTGAACACCTGCAGACCTTTGTAAAAAGATCAAGATTTCCAAGGACTTTTACAGGGATTCACTCAAAGCTTTTCTTTCTCTCTGTGAATGAAATTCTGTCCATGTATGGAAATTGTTTCTATTTCTAATTCAAATGTTACAAGTAGATTACATATAACTTCAGCATCAAGACAAGGAGATTGAAAAGAAACTTATTTGAATATGTTTTCTACTAGGACCTAACTTTAATTCTTTCAAGTCAACTTCCGGAGGCTAGTCTAAAAATTAAGTGAAATAGATATAAATACATACTTTCCAGAGTATAAGCCTCACCGAAGTATTTTAGCTGCACTGAGTTATTTGAGAAAAAGATGATCCTACCTCCATTTTGTTTCCCTTCCCTTTTGCATTTTCTCATCTGTAAAAACATTTGTACTAGGAATCCATAAACTCCAGAACTGAAATCCTATGATATTAAGTGGCATATGCTAGGACAAAAACTTTTGGAAAGTAAAATAAGCCTAGAGTCTCTTCCTTTGGTGAGTATTCATGAATAAAAAGAGACATGCTTAATAATTTAAGTATAAATAAAAATATTTTCTAAATCCTGTCAGTATGTGTTTAAACTGTTCATATAATCACATAAAGTTATAGCTTAATTTGAGGTTTTCAAACCTAATTAATAGAAACAGTGGAATAGTCATAACCAGATATTAAAGGAATTATAGAGATGTTACTTAAGAGTACAAACTTGCAACAGCAAATAAGTCCCAGAAATCTAATGAACAGTATACCAATTATAGTCAACAATATTGTATTAAAAACTTCATAGTGTTAAGAAAATTTAATTTTTCTTATTACCAAAAAAAAATACAACTATATGACATGAGAGAGGTGTTCACTAAAGCTATGGTAGTAATCATACTCAACACATAAGTCTATCAGCCCAACGCATTGTACATCTTAAGCTTATACAGTGTTAGATATCAATTATCTCAATTTTTAAATTTAGATTATTCATAGCTGAGGGTCACAAAACTATGCATCAAAATCCTTCCTTCCCCATGCCCCATTCAGTGAAGTGTACTCCTGGGAATGAAAACAATCTATCTATTGATTGTGAAAACAAAGAGAATCCTCAAACCATCATATAACCTCTCTCCAGCAGTGTAGAGGTGATAAAGTTTCATTTAGAGCAAAACGAAAGCCCAGAACATTTATGCCACTTTTTAGGTCACATCCTGAGAGAGAGAACACTTCAAACTTAATATCAAAAAGGATATTTATGCCAAACATTTCAACAGAGTATAGAAACGCTACATTACACAGAGGTTGCCTTTACTTCACAGGATTCTGGTGTACTTAAATAGCGAAAGTCCAAATTTCAGGTACCACATTATATAAACTCTGAGGGATTGCATGAAGTCAAAACTTTGCTGCTACCTCTTCCATATACCAACCCCCACATAAAGGACACGGGGAGCACGGTTCACGCACATGGTATTTCAGAGCTCACCGCAGCGTCATCACCACCCACCTGTTATTTCCTGCAAGCACAGACAGGAAAGCACGGAGTGGTGTTGCCTCCTTGTCTCCAGTGACGCACCAAAGTTAACGTTTTACAAAGTTGAATAATTGAAAAAGGTATTAGCTAATAAAGATGGAAACGCACCAAGGAAACAAAATATAACAATGGAAGGAAAATCAAACCACATGTAAATGGAGCCAGAGATGGAACAGACCGTGGAAATATCACCACAGCTGGTTCAGAGACAACCGGAGGGTCTAGCGAACATGAACTCACCGCACAAGTGAGGAAAGCAGTAGGGGTGTTGAGAACAACTTCATTGAAGTCCACATTCTGCATACGACTTGGGTGGCACAATGAATAAAATGCTGAAAGCCAATCCAAACTCAGAAATATGAGGGCAGGCAGAAAAAAGATGTCCCTCCCATATCATTAAAATATAAGAAAAGAGCATTATTCCATATTCTGGTCGATATTTTATAAAGAATTGATTATCTTATCCTCTTCCAATAGTAATCCTGAAACAGGCAATACAAAGGCAGCCAGAGGATACACAGAGCGTAAAACCCAGATTGGTAGGAGACCAGCGCTGGGTCAGAGACCGCTCTCTGATCCACACTTACCTAAATATCTGCAATTACCTGGTGTGAAGCGATGAAGGTCACTGTCAGAATGTTTAATATTCATTGTTGTTTGTTGGCTAAAAACAAAACAGAAAGAAATTAGTTCAGTGTCTTCACTGTGTCCACTCATAGAGCACTAATATAAGTTCCACTTTTTCCCATAAACATTTAAGTGCCGGTAAGGTAGTGTTTAACATTTAGACTAAAGTTTGTGAAAGTTAAGGAAAAAACCCATAATTTTTCCCCAGATTATTAAGATCACTTTGTGCAGTTTTAGTTTGTATGGTTAATTTTCATGGCTACACAGTATCATTCAAAGCAATATATGCATATATACATTCAAAGCGATATATGTATACATACATATCGTGGGGTTGAGGAGAGACAACACTTTCAAAGAAAATGAAAGTCTTGATGGGAAGGGACTGGATCAATATTTCTTTGGAGGGGGCACATAAAATACTCTTGTCAATTTTGATTCAGTGTATGAGCTTCTATAGTACTTGATGCCCGGTGTAAGTGAATCCATAATTAACAGCTATTTCTTCTATGAAGTTCATGTTTCTGCTCTCTCTACCTTCAAGGTGACATCTCCACCAACAGAGATGGATTTGACAAGAAGCTTATTTTTAGCTCTCCATATGGGTGCCTTCATGCTCCTCTCCCATTACAAGGCACATTAGTTTCTTGCGAGGACATTTTTATCATGGAAGCAGGCTTGAGGCCTATCACACTCCATGATTTTAATGCTACATATCTTTGTCTTTAAAAAGAAACTTTCTCCAGCTTCTTTACTTATCCATTGGCATATCTTTTGTGCTAAATTGTGTTTTTATGCTTCCTATTTTCAATCAGAAACATCTTAGGTTTTCTTTTCATGTTCCTATTTTATATGACTGTTTTGATTCGCCATAAAAATCAGAAAGTGTTCTTGGCATATTTTCTAAAAATAAAATACTGTGCTAATGTGTATAGTCTACACTGAGGAAATTTTCCTGTTAATCGCACTCAAAGCTTTCCTGCTATTATAATTCTAATAATTTTATACTTTTCATTCTTTCTGAATTTGTGATTCTCTTATCTTTTGTTGACAACATTATGGTACTTTATTAATGTCAACTAATGACAGATAATAAGAAAGTTTTTAAATAAGCTGTCATCATATCTACAGCTTATGTCTATAGATACTATGAAAGCATGTAGCAGAGAGCAATTTTATAAAACATTCATATATGTTACTTATGTGCTACATGAAAACAAGATGTTGCTCAAAGTTATGATTTTTTTAAACAATATAAAAGAAAAACAAAATTGTGATATATAACTCAGTTCAACAAAGGTGGTCATCTAAATTTTTCTGGAAACATTTCAGGCTAAGTTTTCAACCTTAGAAATATCAAATCTATCTATAACTCTTTCTGAAACCTATTATCAAATGAGAAAAATTTCCTAGCTGACTCCCTTATCTTATGGGGCTTTGACACTTGAATCAACTAATAATTGTAGCTGTTTCACATAAAAGGTCAGTTTTGACAAATGGCCTCTTGAACACAGTGAAAATACTCTTTCACTGTCAGTCTAAAGTTTTATTCAGTAAATGCAGTTATACAATCACAAGCATCTTTGGATGCACCACAATACATAGAGGGCATTTTGAGAAAAGCATAAGATCACATATTCGTTTCACATTATATTTCTAATGACAAAAACATCAATTAGTACAAAAATCCATAGCTTTTATGAGTAAGTCACTGCAGCTTTGACAGGAAGCCCTTGGTGTCATGCAATCAAGGGTAAATAAAAAATAAGACAGGACACAACAGAGACTTTATGCATAAATGACAAATAAGTAGCAGTGAGTATCAAAAATAAAAGTGCAGAGTAGAGACCTTCATAGAAGTTTGATTAAATGAGCATCAAATTCACATACATGCAACTTTTCATTTACAATTGAGAAATAATTTCATCCACATGTCTTCTTCCCTAGTCCCTGAATAATTCTAACAAATCATTATTATTTTTGAAAATTATCCCTGAATGTCATTAGACTTAGTTAAATTCTAGGTGTTGCCATGTTACAACAGAGTAACATTTTTAAAAGGAAGTTGCTGTGTAACATAGAAAAGGCACTAACTCACCATATATGTTTCTTAGAAATGGGGATATATATCCCATGACTAGGATTAATGCATCAACAAAAGTGTTTATTCAAATGACTACTGTTTGCCTAGCATTGCTACATTATAGAGAGATGAGGAAAGAAAATCTAATGGTGTCACATGCAAATTTAATATGTGCTCTTATACTAAGGATTAAACATGTGCTGAGATGATGAAGTCAAAGGAAATGAAGATGAATGTGGGAAGGAGGAAAAGAAAGGATACTGATTTTCGTTTTTGACATCACAATTTACTGAAACTTGGATAGGTAAGAGTGCTGAATTCCAATGACAAACAGGAAGAAAGTTTTAAATTATGAATAATGAAGAGAAAAGAAATCTCTGAAATGCATGGGATGAGAAAAGAGGAAGAAAGAAAGAGGAAGAAAGAATGTGGTGGGGGGCATGAATCTGAGAAAGGGGTATTGTGGAGAGAGATGATAAGTAAAATGCCATAGATCTAAAAATCCAGAGGTGTAGAAAAGAGTAAATGTTAGCTGTTTATTTTTGGTTTTGTTGCTCTTATTTTAAGAGGGCAGTAAGAATAGGAAAATGCTATTTCAGGCCTATTAATCTGGCAACAAAGTGCTGGAACCATTGCTGTATTAACAAATCTTGCTCTTAGATAAGTCTTGGAAAAGAGCAAATAAATGTCCCAGTAGAAGTGAGCATCTGTCAATTCAAAATATCAGAACATAATTGTATCACTGTAAATCAACAACTTTATGTGATGCATTATGTTCATTACCACCATTTCAGTGGTACAAACTTTAAACCTGTGTTAGAATGCAATGTTCCTTCAACGAAATTAAATACACCAGTGAACAAAATACAGGAACAGATGTCCAGTGAGAATTCAGGACTCATGTTAGAGAAACAAGAACAGTACCAGCCACTGAAATGGATGATCAAGAAAGAGGATCACAGATAAAACTTAAATAGTTGTAGCTGAAAGTAGTAAATAAAATATGAAGAAATACTATATAGTAATCCAAAATTTTCAAGAGGCTGACCTAGAAAATTACATCAGATGTCGGAATAAAGTCAAGAAAATGAAGCTGAGTTAGCAACGATAAAATAAACTTGGGAGGTACATAACTTTAGCAAGCTTTTTTTAAAGCCAAGATATAGGCAGCAATGAAGGCAAGTAGGCAGGCAGGCAGGAAGAGAGAAGGAAGAAGCGTTTTTATTTTATTTTTATTTAGTTGTTCACACTTGTTTCCCCTTGAACCCAGGACTCCAACTCAGGGGTATGTAACCTGCGCTCCTTCAGAGGAAGCGATTGACCCAAACATTGCTCCACCAGGGCACGCCACAAATTTCTGAAAAGATTGTTATTCATGAAGGAAAAGAAATTAAAAAGTAAAAAAAAAAAAAAAATTTTAAAATGAGGCAGATAGCACATCAGAAAGAAACGCAAGGTGATTTTAAGATTTATTCATGGAAAGCCAGGGAGGAGCTATACAGTACGGCATCAAAAAACATGGAGTTATATTGGCTCAGTTCAGTTCCAAAAGTCAGTTTCTCAACTTGCTTATATGATCCAGACATTGTTTTAGCCTTTTACATCATCTGAAAAATGAGATAATTATGGTGACTCTTTCTTAAAGTCATTTTAAGAATTAAATAACCCAAAAAAGCATTTACTACACTTCTTGCCAATTTAATTATATTATTTTGGCAGGTTATTTGGGAATGGAGTCAAAATGGAGAACATGCTAGAAACATAGCCATGTTGGAAGAATGGGACATGGACATTAGCTTAATATCGATATTGCACTGGAATCCCTCAGTCTTTTGGAATAGACCAAACTAAAATAGGCAGTTTTATAGTGTCTAATTCTGTGCCTAAAACTTTTCCCACAAATATGTAAGTCTTGGAGATTATGATAAAATCTTATATACTTTCCACAGAAAAACCTTATATACTGAACACCTATGAGATTTACTAAGAATTATAAATTGACATCACCACCACTACATGTGAGTTATCAAGTCTCAGCAAAAACACTTTCTAAATGGTTGTATCACATTGCCATGCTTGATTTATTCTGCAACAAGGTAAGATACCTATACCCAATTATTTTGTAGCATAAAGTTATTATAATAACAGGTAAAATAGTAGAAGCAATTAAGATGATATTTTCACCTGTCAATAGCAGCTTATGAGTATAAAGTAGATTCAGAATACCCATGCCATTTGGCCCAAAATCTAGGAATAATTTACTGAAATACCTTTTATTTCTTACTTTATACTTAATAGCATACAAATGTCTACCTAAAATGTGGATGTTTCATAGTTATGTATACAGCTTGCATTCCTAAATATTTGGTAATTGTTTCAAAAATGTGAAGATCTCACAAACAACATTATCTGGTTTTAAGATGTGCCGTAACAGGGAACACTTATTTTGTACTGGAATCCAATCATTGCCAGTATATACCAGATGACGATATTGCATGCTACATAACATATCTTCAGTGACTGTATTTTAAAATACGTGAGATTATAAACCTAATTCTAATTCAGTAAATGCTATCAGCAGATTGCATGATTGGTTAATTTCACCATGGGGTGTAAACTAATTACTAAGAAAGTTGATGGGCAAAACATATTAGAGGACAATCTCTAAATTGGATGAATGATCATTGCAAAGTAACATTTATTCAAAAATAATATTTTCTGGACAGATGGCGACAGGAAATTTTAGGCCATCTCCTGAGAAAACAGAAGATAAGCAGCTAAAAAACAGATTTTGATGCTTTGCAATGAAAAGACAATGTCAGTATTAGAATTAGAACAATTAGGCTGTCATGTGTTTGATCAGAGACTCTGGAAGAGAGAAGGCTTTCCCTCCATATATACAATAATTTCATTATTCCAAGCTTTAGATAAGTCCTTTCAGATAGATACAGAGCATGCAGTTCAATGATAACACTAATGAAACAAAATTCCATCCCAACCAATGTTGAATGAAAGGACATTACTTGAAGACTTGTTTATTATATGTTGCTTCATTTAAAGTCAGTTTCCAAGAACTTACTGAACAATCTAATCCACAAGCATAACTGGAACTTTCTAGTAACCTCATTGGGTAAAAAAAAAAAAAAAGTGGAATTTAGTCATATAGTAAAACATTTGATACTGGACTTTCCTCAGCACAGAAATCTACTTTCTTCATTAAACATAGTGTGTAATCTTATATCTACCCATCCTTACAAGTCTCAAACAGTTCTTCAGGGAACTTTTCCAGCGCTCTTCAGCACAGAGCAATCCCTCCTATCTGGATGGCCCCTACTACTTTTTATTAATCATTTTTTGGTAATTATTTCAATGGGCATTTAAAAAGCCAATCTAAAGAGGAAAAACAAATATGCAACGTTGCTCGACATACGTGATTGCTACTATATAACTGGAAGGACAGACATTCACTCAACAGGATTCAGGCTGAATCACCCAACTTGGGCCAGATAGAAACATGCAGTGATCTTTAACAGCTACTGCTGTACAAACCTAAAGGCATTTCAATAGAATGCATTTTAAGTTTCTCATTAAAACAATTAATTTAAATGTCCAAGGAGGAAGGTTTGATTGGCCAATTCATTGAGTTGTAAGTAAGTGAAAAAGATCTAAAAATAGTATAATGGCTAGTCTACAATGGAAACACAAACATCCAGAAATACTGCTTCACCAATGCAGGGAAAATTCTCCTTACCCCAGAAACTGGGAAAGTGTGAAAGTTCAAAAAGAATGGTGGTGAATAAATCTCAATCTAGTAGTTAACTCATTATAAAGAACTCTTTGTCCTAAATGGTTCACTCTCATAAACATAGGCCATATACCCCTTAAGGTAAATTTGAAAATAATTTAACATTTCCTAATATCTTATTACAATATTTTACATATACAACAGGATCTTAATTTTCCATTTATTTCTCTTCTATGAATATTATCAAGTGTTTTATTTCATGTGAACTTATTTAAAGTGCAAATGTATATATGATGACATAATTTCATACTTTTTTTCTTTTATATGTTGCAATTTAGTTCAGTTCAAATACATAGAATGTCTGTTCTACAAAATAATGTACTCCAAGTTCTGGGGCAGAAATATGAAAAAAGACATAGTTTCTGCCTTCAGGTCTAGTTCGTCTATGTTTTATCATTTGGGAAACAATTACTATGATAAATCATGGACTAACAACACTTTGTATTTTAAAATGCCACTGATTTTGTTTCCAGAAATTTAGAATGTCTAAAAATTTGAAAGATTATTTTTATTAAACTAGAAGAATGGAGGGGTTGAAAATCTCCAAAGTAAACATGTAAAATTTTAGTCTTTATATCACAAAGAAATTACATTTTCCTTGCTAGCTTTAGTTTTATGCACAATTAGCTATAATCTTAATTCTAATTATATTCTCATAAAGTCCAAATTATATTTAGAAAGTAATTATGCATTGTTTTCTTGATTTCTGACCTTTTTAAAGTCGGTGTTAAAAAAATCTGTTCAATTATACAATGCCTTTTTATTGAACTGTACTTATTCAGTTAATGATTATTTAACTAAAATACTAAGCATTTATGAAGCCAAAAACATAAAGGACTATCATGGACCTTGAAGAGTTAGCTTTTCAGTGGAGATAAATTGAAATTACTAACAGCAGTTAGTATATGGAAATCTGTACAGAAAAGTTTTTAAAAACTGATGCATTCAGAGGACTGACATCTGTTGACGCTTAGGGAATATGTTAGATGAAAATACAAGATAGTCTTCAAATCTCATTTATCTTTTTAGATTCATCTACTGGTCACCCCTCTAACTCTTCCTTGCTGGCCTAATCACTTTAAAATCACACTTTGAAATACTTAACTGTTTTTGTCATCTAAAACTGACAATATAACTTCATATCAAAGAGTTCATTCAGTCTAACTAAATTTAGATTTCTACATCTCTGACAGGACCTATCTAGGGAATACCATTACCAAAAGTCCTACTCTCTGCCATCAGTGAGTTCTAAAACAAGTATGTGTAAATACCATCTCTAGAAAAAGTGTGCACAAAATTTTAAACACAGGAAGTGAGTTTTTTGGCAGTTGACTTGAAACTGAAATAGTCTGAATGGTAGTAAGAAAAGGAAAGATCTTCACAGAGAAGGTAAAAATGGCTAGGATTGTAAATATTCAGTGTCCTAAGAAGACAATCCTTGATAGGAATATTAAATGTAATAAAAATATCTGGGGCAAGCAGACAATATAAATGGTTTGAGTTCTACCACAATTAGTAGGGCAAAATTCAAACCAAAAAACTTAAGCTCTGATCCACCAGGGGTGTGTTGTGATGGGAAGAATATCATAAGGATTAGGTCTGGGAAAAACCAAGAGAAATTACCTATATAGTCTGCTGAAAATGTCTGCCTCTATTCCTACTAATGTTGTACAAGTTTTAGTAGGGAGAGTCAACTTATATTTTTCTTTTAATTTTGACCGTTCAATATTAGAATAGGTATTTTGGAAGATGCTGCTGAAAAATCTTTTAAAGTAGAGCATCTAGACATGATAATCACTGTATGACTTTTTTAAAATTTTAATTTGCAAAGTATCTCCCATAGTATTTTCTATTGACATTGACAAAAATTTTGGGGGTTAAATATTTCCTTCCAATCTCTCATTTGAAAATAATGCTAGAATTTAATATTTTTCATATCTCTATAAGCATACCTGGCTGGAAAATAAGATCATAAATCACTGTCACTGATAGGCTACCTGTGAATCACAAGTTATTTAAACAAGATTTTCCTCAATAATTTGGTAGCTAGAGATTGATGAAAAGAATACACAAGGCAGCAGAAACACTGAATTATTCAGATGGTTAAGAAACAAAAGGGTTAACTTTTTAATAAAGATTACCTGCAGATTCAAAATTGACTGTCCTAATGCCACCTAGGTCAGGCTATATGGCAATGTAAGCACAACTTCTGTTCACAGTTCATAGTGATTCTTTAGATATAATTTGCATACATTCAATTTCCCAACCATCTAAAGGAAAATATATTTCAGCAACTTCAGCAAAATAACTACAATAAATACTAACCTATTCAAAGTAGTATATCTAAATTTTAGGATGGCCATAATATGTCAATGTTCAAGCATTGCTAATATAGCCTATTAATGAAATTTTTATTTTATATTATTAAACTCAAATTTAGTAAAGCTTATTTTAATTATGGGCAATCTAAGCAAAACGGCAATTGTGGAATAAGATTACATCTATATGGGACTCAAAGTGTCATATGACCTACATTTTTTCTTCACCACTAGACTCACCATACCTGTAGCGATTGTTATGGTCAGAATAGTCCTCCTGAGATCTTTTGTCTATGTCCAAGCCCATTCCTCCTCTGACAATGGAGCCAGCACTGACATCAGAACCCTTTAACCTTGCCACGATAGCAACAAGCAGGGCTCAAAACATGTAGATTGGGAACAAGTGGTGGCACGAAAAAAATCGGCAATGTCTCAAAAACTCAGTGCCCAAACTACCAAGATATGTTACCTATTTGTGCAACAGTAATAAAAAATTAAAGGCTAAGAATAATTATTATCTCTCAGTTTTTACTGGGACTGTTAGTCAGGATAATATCTCAAGTGTCCTCTCCATTCCAAGGGCAAGCCTCCCAAGAGAAAGACAGTCAGGTAGAAATCAGGTTGCTACTTATTTCCGAAGTCATGAAACTTTGCTACATTCTATTGGTCAACGTGTCACCTGGCATAGGGTCTGTCTCTAAAACAATCATACCCCCGGCTATGCTTGCTCACACCTTATCCTCAGATATACTTACCTAACAGGGAGCTATTCCTCCATCTCCCCGGGACGTTTGCATTCCAGCAAATAATTACACTAACTCCATGTCCTAGATATGCTTGCTTATGCACTGCATGATCCGCAGAGAACCCCATGATTGGAGACACAATCAACAGAACCCTTGGAAAATGACCATCAGGACTTTTCCCTGTTCTGAAATATGCAGAGGGTACCCACCAGATCTGAAATGGACATGAACCCCTGCTCCTGGAACTTTCTGCCCCTTTTCCCAAATTCCGTAGATGTCAGAGACCTGCAAGGCCACCTTCCACTGCTCCTTTTGCTTGAAAACCTATATAAACTTCCTCCCTTTGTCTGGGCTGGAGAAGAACTTTAGGGCATAAGTTCCCTTCTTCGGCCAAAGAATAAAGCTTTTTGATTAAAAAGGGAAATCTTGTTTAAATAACTTGTGATTCACAGATAGCTTATCAGTCTTTACGTGTGGAACTTGATCTTTACTAGCCAGTTGGAAAACACTGGAATTTTGGTACCAAAGAAACCATGAAAGTCTAATCAGTTTTGGTGAGCGAGAATACAACTACACCTCTTAATAAAAGCATGTCATTACATTGTAAGAGTATACACTATAATACATATTATATACACGCACATGTACACATGCAGTTATCTTGGGAAAACATAATCTTCCACAAGAAATACTAGAACACATTGTGCCAATGGCATTTGGAATCTGAAACTTGATTTTTTTCCAAACACTTGAGAGATTAAATAACAATGTTAATCTCAAAACCATTACCCCTGTATGAGATCTAAAATGTATAAATACCACTACATTACATACAAAATATTCTAGTGTGAAGTTATGATTCTATAGAATATTTCATTAAAAAAAAAAACACTCTGGCTTTCCATACTTGAAGTTTGGAAACAACAGACTGACTTCTAGTTCAGCATAATCATGAGCTATGCCCTATTGTTCTTCTACCTCGAGTTCCCTAATTTTGCCCCATAGAATGACATTTAGCTGTGGATGAAGTCTTAACATGATTTGAACTTTTGATTTGCACCAGGAACTATCTCATTTTCAAGTCATGCATGCCAACAGAACCTTAAGACACTGTTTCTCAGCCTATAATCACCTATTTAAAAAGTGAGAAACTAGTGTTAAAAGTGTGGAGAGTTTCAGGATTAGTTATTGCAGGAATATGATGTGATCACCGTGGGTCCTATACACTGCCCTCCTGCCCTGGCTAAAGCAACTATTCTCTAAAGAAGATTGAATCGAAATTCTATCTGGATTCATGTTTACAATGACTGAGACAGACATATGAGGGTATCACAGGCAAATAAGCATCCATATATCCGCAACTAAATATAATTCTGTATGCTTATACCTTGAAAGAGGTCTATTTTCATCAGAAACAGAGGTCTCACCAGCAAGGATTTCACAGAGAATACCGTTTTCTCTGAAAACGTTCTGTGACATAATTTTAACAACTTAATAGGCCCCTTGATCATATTAACAAGTTACCCAGTATTTCATGTTTATAAAGATCTGTCATTATTTATCAACATGTGCATAAGTGATCCAAAATAGTTATATCTATCACTGAACCAAGAAGATGTCCTGTCATGAGATTTTCAACACAGACACAACACAATGGTTAAATTCTGCTAAGTTGTAGCATTCATTCCTCTAGTTCATAATTGAGTAAAATATACCATAACCACAGTCATTAGATTTAATATGTATATATTAGTAACTGTTAACAGTTCAATTTTTCTTATGCCAAATGCAAACATCGTGTAGGAATAAATGATCACATTTTACCCACTGAACATATAAATCAGGTTTTTTGTGGGGGTCAGTTTTTGGTCTCCATCTTTATCAAACTTGTTACCTTCTTATGAAAGACATTTAAACAGGTTCCTCCTGAAAGGATATTAATGGAAGGAATGGGAAAATATTATGTCTTTGAGAACAGTTACATTATGATATGCATTATATGTAACTGGAGGCACTAACAAAGTAACTAGTAATACCAAAGTCTGAGCTAGTGGTACCAGTCTTCCCTGCTTCTATAGGTGTCTTCTCTGACCACTTTCACTGTACAGTCAATTTAAAACTTAAGAACCAGAAGCTTCAACATAATCCAAGGAATCTCTATAGCCAATGGGACCTGGACCAAAAAGTCCTGGAGCAAATATCTGAGACAATATAAGCAGTGCCATTTAGCAAATACTTGTAAACTAGCTTTATGTAGAGCATATATTACTATATAAAAAATTAGTGGAAAAATTTCCAAATAGAATATCTTAAATACTTCTAATTCAAACTAGACTTCCATTGCTGTAGCAAAAGATATAATTTATAATCTCTAGTCAAATATTAAAAATTTAGGTATAAGCATTAACAAAGTAATTATAGGGAAATAGGTAGATATAAGTTCAGTTTTGTGACAAACTGAATTAAAACACTCTCATTTTAAGTTTTACTAAAATGTGAGTATATAAATATTCCTTCATGTATTTTGAAGTTAAAGATGCCCAGACATAGACTCTACTGTTAATTTCCAGTATTCCATCATACCAATAATCAGATTAAATCCAAATGATAGACACTAAAATATAAAAGGTAGACATCATAGGATTAGACAAAAATTCAATTCCCAACTTTATGCTACTTGAAAAAAAACACACTTTCCATGCTAAGCAGGTTAAAAATAAAAAGATAAAAATGATAAACCATGATAAACTAATTAAAATAAGCCAATGTAACTACATTAATAGAAGACAAAGTAGAATATAAAATAAAGGATATTGCCAAGAATGAAGTTTTTTTCTTACTAATAGAGAGGGAAATTCATAAAAACATTACAATCCTAAACTTCATGTTCATGATGGATTGTCAAAATCTACAAAAACTGAGAACTGCAAGGAGAAATATATACGTCCACTATTACGGCTAAAGTGTTTCAATACCACTCAAGTAATCAAAAGAGGAATCCTGTAATCATATGGAAGACTTCAACAAACCTACCAACTAAATTGACCAAATTTAGAAAAATCTACTAAAGAGTAGCAAAATACACTCAAGTGTAAACGCAACTCTTACTGGAATAGACATTAGCTGGTACCATAACACAGGTCAATAAATGTAAAAGAATTAATTTCATACAAAGTATGATCTGATTGTAATGGAATTATAGATCATTAACGAACATTTCTGGAAGATCCTCCATTGGAAATATCACTTCGAAATAAGACAAAGGTCAAAGCAAAAATCAAAAGACAATTGGAAAGTATTTTGAACTGAATGTAAATGAAAGTCTAAGATAAAAGTGCAATGCAACTAAAACCATACATACAAATTTTTTAATACATTTTAATTCTCCAAAAGAAAACTCAAATTCATAACCTCTTGCTTAGTTTTATGTAGAAAAAAGCCAATGAAGCCTGAAACAAAAGGAAATGAAATATTATCAGAGTAGCTATAATAGGGAAAAAAAGAAAAATCAATGCTGACTCTTACAAAAAAAAAATCTAATAACAGTGTCAGATTGGTAAAGGGAAAGAAAAGATTAAATTTACCTATATCAGGATTAAAAGAACATAAGTAAGGATCACATTCTATAAACATTAAGAAACCTTACTATAAACAATTTTGTGCCAATATAGTCAACAACTCCAATTAAGTCAAAATGACAAATCCTGCAAAGACAACTTAATAACTTGAACAACTATATCTATTACAGAAAATGAGTTTGTAATTTAAAATTTTCCCACAAGGAAAATTATAGGCCCATATGGCTTCCCTGGTGAATTCTACCAAGCATAAGTGGAAAATTATGACATGCTTCCCAAAACATTATATGAGGCCAAAATCAGACATGATCGTGATAACTACAGATAGCACTCCTCATGAACATAAATGTAAAAATTAAGTGGCGAAGGACTATCAAAAATTGGTGGTGGGTGAGGTATGTTATATTAATGAAAAGTAAACCTGCATACTTAAAACTTACATTGTGTTATGAATAGATTTACCTCAATTTAAAAAGTCTTTATAAATGTAACAAAAAGCTATATATATATTTAAAGATATACATGTATCTGCAAATATATATGCCCATACACGAACAGGCTATAAAAAGAACCATAATAAATTCAGAAAAAGCTTTTGACAAATTCCAACATCCAGTTCTGATAGAAACTTTAAGCAAATTAGCAACAAAAGGCTACTTTCAACATAATACAGGGACTCTTCAATAAATCTCTAACATAATGGCGAGAGACTGCTTTCTTTCCAACATCAGGAAAACAAAAACTTCTTACTGCTCCCATTTAATGTTGAATTGGAATTTTAGCCAATGCAGAAAGTCAACGAAATAAATAAATAGAAAAGAAAATAATAAAACTATGTTATTCTTATGTTTATCATGTCTATGTAGAAAATCTGACAATCTATAAAAAGCTACACTAATATTTTAAATAGGTAAGTTTGCAGGATACGATATCAATTAAAATTGTATTTTCATATATCAAAGAACAATTGATAAATGAAATTTTAAAACAGATTTAAATAGCATCAAAAGATGAAATTAATAGAATAAATCTGACTAAAGCTATGCAAGACCTGTGTACTCATAACCACAAAATATTGCTGAGAGAAGTACAATCACTAAATAAAACAAAAAATATGATACTTTTATGAGTCAGATGACCCAATATTTCTAAGGTGTCAACTGTCCCAAAATTGTATGTAGATACAAAGCAATCCAATAAAAATTCTAATAGCATTTTTGTAGAAATTGTCAAAATTGTTGTTTTCATATGGAATTCAAAAAAAATAGAAATAGCTAAAACAATTCTGAAAGAACAAATTTGGGGAACACAGAAAAGTGTTCAAAAGTTTCATAACTACAAAAATAAATTGAATATAAAGTTGGACAAACTATCTAGATAGATATTTCACCAAAGAATATATGAATGGCAAAAAAAAAAAAAAAAAACCACAAAAAGATACTGAACATGATTACTCATTAAGCAAATACAACTTAAAGCCACAATGCTATACCACAACACTCCCTCCAGATTCCCTAAAAGTGTTGGTGATGATGTGGGAGAACTAGAACTCTCATACACTGGTGGTAGCAATGTAAGTTATTACAGTCACTTTATAAAACAATTTACAGCTTCTTAAAAATGTTCAACATATACCTGCAATAGGATCCAGCCATTCCACTCCTAGGTTATTTACCCAAGAGGAAAACATACACATTCATTAAAAAAAAAAAAAAAAAATTGGCACACACATGGTAATTGTAGCTTTGTAATAAAATCTGAAAAGTCAAATGCCCATCACAGGATTAGACCAAAGTTGGTTTACTTTATCACAAAAGGCTATTTAGCAATAAAGAATAAACTACTTATTCAAGAAAAGCATGATTTCAAAATAATTATCTGAATGAAAGCAGTCACATTAATTTATATTTATGTAAGTTTCTCTGCAAACTCCACTAATGTATACTGACAGAAGCAGATCATTGTTTATCAAGAGGCAGGAGAGAAGAGAAAGATATTCCCAAGTGGCATAAGAAATTTGAGGATTATGGACATACTCTCTAGAATGTGATGATAGCTTTCAGTGTATATATTATGTCAAATTTTATCACATGTTACATTTTATTATATGTAGTTTATTATAATCAGTTTTATCTCAAGTGAAGTATGTAATGCATAGACCTTTGTCTAGATTAAAATATAGAATGTATTGAAGATAAAACAGTATGAAGACATGCTAATGATAATGGCCCATGTGCTCTTCAGTTATACTAAAATAAACATGGTTTTCACTTTCATCAGATGCTAGAAGTCAGAGATGAATACATCTACACATTTGAAGGAGGTTGCATAAATTAATCTTATTAAGATGGTATTTGATCTTCAAATTCAAAGTAAAACAAAATTGGTTTGTGGAAGTACAGGGGCAATAATGCAAAGGTTTCTGAATGAGTAAGCCATCAAGGTAAATGGGTTACAAGTCAGTATCACAACACTTATCTGCCTCTACAAGTGTGATGTATAAAATTATTTTTCTTATGACCTGCATGAAAAATGTGAGAAATTATTGCTATAAATGGTCCTCTGTGTAGGGAATGCATTCTCAACATCACTTCACCTAGAATCAAGGCCGCATCTCTTGTTCCATAATTGGTGAATAAAAAGCAAGATGTTTGGTTTCCTAGGATAACAGAAGCCTCCAGTGCATCTACAACCTCACCTGAAGTTCTAGTTTTCATTTCCTTTATGTTTTTCAAAACTGGTAAATTTCCTCTATGTTTTTGGATAGGTTGTTAGTCATGATGAGGAAGCCAATCTTCTAGATAACTTATCTGCCATATTGCGAGAAATAAAGGTTTATTTTTTATATTTATTTTGACAATTGTTTTTAAATATAAAATATTAAACTCCTTTTACATTAAATGTACTTAGTTCAATTTAAAATATGTTTATTAAAAGTTGATGTAACTTATAAACAAAAAACATAAACAACCCAATTAAAATAGCCAGAAGATCTGAATAAATAGTTCAAGCTAAGATACACGTGGAGGTCAATAGGCACATGAAAAATGTTCATCACTTAGTAGAAAAATGCAAATCAAAATCACACAAAGGTATCTCACATTTGTGAGAACAGCCTATGTCAATAGACAACAAGCGTTGGGGAGAAAAATGAACCCTTACACATTCTAGGAATATAAATTGGTACAGTCACTTTGGAAAACTGTATGGCGATTTCTCAAAAACATTAAAAACAGAGCTACTTCATAATCCGCAAGTTCCATTTCTAGGTATTTATCCAAAGACTACAAAACATGAATTAATAATATATATGCGCCCTATGTATTGCAGCATTGCTTAAAACATGTCCTGGAGGTTCACAGGTTAAGCTTATTACTGGTGAGCAGTCCACATAAAACCCAAGGACTCAGATTCACAACCCAAGATTGGGGGACCAACTAAAATGAACTAAATACAATGTCTCTTTCACCTATGGCTTTCTCCTGCCGGCTGCCAGCCTGTGTGCCCCACTCCTACAAAAGAAAAAAAAGAAAAGCTAACATAGAGAGATAACCTAAGAGTTCACTGAAAGATGACTGGATGGAAAAACATGTGGTATCTTCTGGATATCTACCCAAAAGATACAAAAACACTCATCTGCAGAGATTTATACATCCCCATATTTATTTCAGCTCTATTCATAATAGCTAAGAACCGGAAACTACCTAAGTGCTCAACATCAGATGAATGGATAAAGAAGATATGATACATATACACAATGGAATACTACACAGCCCTTAGAAGAGGTGAAACCCTGTCATTTGAATCAACATGGATGGAACTAGAGGGGATGATACTAAGTGAAACAAGTCAGGAGATAGTAATCTATAAGATGATTTCATTCATATGTGAACAAAGAGAAATAAAAGCAAAATAACAGAGAGGACAAAAACGACTTCTTAGATTCTTAACAGAACTGATGATAATATCATTTTTTGATAATAAAGAACAAGGAACTGGGAAGAGAGAAAAGGGTAAGTGTCCAATGGATTGAGTTGAATGCTATAAAAACTTTGGTAGGAGTCATGATGTGATATCATAAATTTGAGGAAGTGCCAATTAGACTGGGAAGTGCCATTACCAGGGACATTCGGTCCCCATATACTGAGTTGTACCGGTGAAGAACAGTCCTCCCATCAAGACATGCCACTTTGGCCAGTGGATTCTCTGAGCTGAGGTCAGTCAAGGATCTGCAGGTCTAGGAGAGACTCTACTCCCTTAACTACCTAGAAGAATAAAAACTGGGGCATTACCCAGATATAGTGTTATCTCCAGAAACACATATCAGAGAAATCTATATGGCAAGGTAACATCTAATCACATGTCCTAAGTCACCTGTGGTGACCGAGTCTCCCTCTTCTCTCCAGGAAGCTCCAGGTCCCTATCCGATTCCTTAGATCAGAATACATGCTCCACTCTTTCTATTTTTCTTCACTGTTTTTGGAATCCACATATTTGTCTAGGTAACTTCCCCCTACCCTGCCACACACACAGCTGATTTTTTTTGTCTGCTACTAATCTGTCTGATAAGTTTATTTTCCAAATAGCCATAGAAAAACCCAGAGGGATAGAAGGAAATCTCCCATCCTGGCTCAGAAAGGAGAGCATTAAATCAAACAGCAGTGTCTGAATTAATCTCCCTGTCAAGTGCATCTCAGCCTCTCCTTCAAGTAGAATCTACCCGCTCCGGGTGTCTGTTTCCCTTGATATGTCCAGCGTCCCTTGTGACAACTTCTCCCCCACTGGCTCTCCACATGCAGCGTGCTGCAATTTCACTCCTCGGTATAATCTTATCTGCTTTCACTCTTAAGGATTCTTCAGTTTCTGCCCCTAAGAAATCTTCCTATTCTTTTAGATCACAAGTGTATGTGTCTGTTTTCTATAATTATATAATTGGGTAGGAGAAAAAACTATAGAACAAACACCCAGTTTGTCCTAACTCTGACAATTCACCACGTCCTGGCAGGTAAAACTAACCTACAGAGTTTTACTACAATTTTCCCTTTGCCTTGAACACTCTTAAGATATCACATGTGCCCTTTATTCACCCTTTGAGTGAGAGGGAGCTTATTCCATAAGATCAAACAAAACCTCCAAGTATTTCCCAGTATCATTTAACTTTTAGATGAGCAAATCCTACGCCCTACACTAGACAGAAAAAATTGCTATCGGGAATTTCTTACATTAAAAAAAAATACTCATGCCAATAGAATACTGAATTAGTATGACAACGGTAAGGCTGTAAATTTGAAGCAAAGAGTATTTTCATTTAAAGCAGGGTAACTTAACGGCCCCGTCATCAGCATCACGTGCTCGTGGTTTCTTCACCTCAGCTAGTCAAGTCACGATACTTCTTTTCAACAGCAGGCCTCTAGATGTTGGTACAAGTGAGAGGCCACTGTAAATAAGGGACACCAAGGGAAAATGAAGCCAAGCCACGCTGAAGATCAACCTAAAATTCACCAGACATTTTTTCATTAAGAAGGGACAGAGCCCTAGGGTAAGACTAGACCCTAGTACTTTCCCAGAGAATCACAGAGAAATGCAGGCTGTTTGGCAGTCCAGGCTGACATTCTAACCACCTGGGAAGAAAGCTTGTGAAACCACCTCAGGCCACACCTCAAACCAGTAAAGTCAGCCTCTGGTGCAAGGAGCCAGGTATCACTCACTGGATGTTGAAAGCTCTGCAAAGTAATGCTTGTCAACCTGCAGCTAAGACTGAGACAATGTCTTCGATGAAGATTCTGAGGCTGTACTTTGAAGCCTTGTAGTCTGGTCCATCAAGAAAGTAGGCCTTTCCAGTTAATTTTATTCTTTTACAAGCTACACAATCCTGATATCCATTTTTAGTGCTATTTAACACCATCGAATCTTCTTCACGAGAAAGTTATCAAATTCAGAATGTCTTGAAATAAGTACTTTCAAGAATTTCCATCTACATTTACTTAAAAACAAAAGAATGTTTAAAATGTTTCTTCCATCCTTTCTTATACTTAGAATTACAAAAAAATTCAAAATAGGTTTCTCACGTACAGCATTTTTCTCTGTAAAACAATTCTTTGTATTTATAGGCACTGCAAAGTTTTCATTTTAATTGCATGTTTCATTATCACTAAAGTGATTCAACCTGCATGCTCGTCTCAGCATTAGGAACCTGAAGAAAATATTCAGCGTTCATGTAGTCTGCAAGGCAGCAAGAAAATGTATATTCCAGTCCACTGAACTGTCCTGCCTGAAAGATAGTTATTGTAAGTTTTTTCACTTCCAAGAATGATGTGGAATGTCTTGTTTTAAATTTCACTTTTCTAAACATAAACTACCCTACCCTTTCCTTCCTAAGTCCTAACTGGTCTATATGTATAAATTGCCTATGCAATTGTAGAAATACGTACATATACATACACACGAATGATATATGTATGTCTCCATGTACCTTCTCAGTCATGCTTCCGCCAGTCTTCTTGGTCCTAAGCAACCACTGATCTGTCACAGTAGATTAGTCTTTTCTTGAGTTTATTGTGATTACAGTCACACAGTACAGAATCTTTTATAACAGACTTCTTTCTCTCAGCATAATTATTTTTTTGAGATCCTTACTTTGCTGCATTCATCAGTAATTAATTCATGTGTGCTGTTAAGCAGTATTAACCCACAGTTGTATTTCGAAGTACGTTTATATCTAGGACTTCACAGTATTGACCAAGAATACGATGTGTTCTATGAAATTACAGTATTTCACCGACACGAAGAAGCAAAACAATTACAGTAAAACATTTTATAATCCATTTAATTATTTTCTTAAGAATGCATAGGCTCTCAGAGTTAATAAGTTTTAGAATTCAATATACTAACATGACTGCTGTCAATTAAAGGTGATTTTTAACAAATGTACAACACAAGTTTCCTATGGAGTTTTCATCTGGTTCTTTCAAAATAAAACAAACATGGTTTTATCCTATGATATCTGTAGTTTCATTACACTGAATGCTAAGTATAATTAATAGGTTATAAGACATGTAACATTCATTCAAAAGATAAGTTATATGAATACATATTCAGAGAGGTAATCACTTTTGTATACTGGAAATCATAGTTTAATGGGTTGAGACGTGCCTGATATTATTTGTTGATACTCAGCACATTTCACACATTCTAAACTCTCTTCTGTATGCAGAGTCATAAATCTTGACAACATCTATTGAAAATCATTCATGCCAGGAAGGTCGTGGACCGATTCTGCCAAGAATCTGCAGGTTTAGAAAGGTGGAAGAGATTATTCTCAAGTGGCGTCTGCAAGTAGATGCCTGGGTGTCAGCAACTTGCTGACTTGGGACACTGCCTGAAGATTCTGGATGCAATACTGAGAATCACCTGCTTTAGTAAAATCACAGTGAAGACCACTGGGAACAGCTTCCCTACAGTCCCTCATTTATTTATTTTTATTTTTTTAAATTTATTTTTATATACTTATTTTATATTTTCTCAAACTTTCCAGTGGTTTTGTAAGCCTCTCATTTGCTGCCTTCAAAGTCTTACTGGTAGGCACACCCTAGTGGCTCAAAACACTAAGCCAGCAGCTGGGACATGATCCATATAATGCCCAAGAACCGACTTCAAGATGAAGGCCTGAGCTAGGAGTTGGAAAAAAAAACAAAATAAATCATTAAGTAAAAAATGCTTCTTCCTCCTCTCTCTTCCTATCTGCCTGCCTTTATTACTGCCTGCTTGCCTTTCTCTTTAAAAATGAAACTGTCTTGCTAGTCATAGAAAACAGCAATATTACAACATTTTAACATCTAGAGAGAGTAAAAAAAAAAAAAAAAATCAGCAATAGTTTAGCTTTCTTTTAACTCATCAAAGAGCTGTGGTCATAATGCAATCAAAACAACTAAATAACAAAGAGTGACAAGTTCGTGGGAGAAGAGAATGAAAAAAATAATCAAATCGTTTTACCTTCAGTAGAGCAAGAGAGGAAGAAGAGTCTGCCACAGAAATACATAACAGGAAAATAGCTAAAATGTTAGAGACTGAATGTAGTTAGCAAAACAGTTTGTATACAAAGCAGTAATAACGTGTACGCACACATACCCCCCCACCCCACATACACACATACACACACACACACACGAATTTCACACCTACTACAATTTCATCCTCCAGTCCTGTAGCATTTTCTGACTGAAAAGACTGGGACAGGTCTGAAGACCAGTGACAGCCATCTCGGTGGTGAAGAGAGAATGATACAAGCCGCTGCCACCGAGAGAAGCATGAAGAACTTGCCAAAACCCTTGTCTTACACATGGCAAAGTCACTATGGAATGAAAAGCAAAGTCTCTCAACCTTAAAGCTTCATAAGCTTTAAAAGCAAAACGTATCTATCATTTTCCCAATGATGGGCAACCCCATTCCTACCTTTAGAAATTAAGAACAAAGCAAATAAAGAGACCAAATAAAGAGACCCCAAATCCTGCAAAGTACAAGAATGGGTCTGCTATAAGCCAGGAAGGAGAAAGACAGTTTCTCCTGCTAAAAATCTACAGCAGTTTCAGGGCAGAATTTGGCAAGTACTTGACAGCTCTGGGAGAGGCAAGAATGTTGAGAAGGTTTCTGCCCTGAACCTACATAAAAAAACTTCTGCCTAAAAAAATGGATCAAAAACCTCCTGCCTCTAACCATGAGCATAAGCACTAAGTAATAAACAAAAGAATCTGCTGCTGGGGGACAGACTTGAAAATGGAGCAGCTATGTCTCTACAGTGCCAACGTACAGGGACTGCTGGAAGCTAAAAACTAAGCAGACACTAGGAAACTCCAGCAGCCTAATACCAATAAGGACAGGACATCAACCATCTAATATTGAAAGAGCTGGTGGTGAACAAAGGGCCTAACAATGTCAACAACAAAACCCAAATTGAACACATCTACTACCTACGCTGATATAATTCACACTCTCTATCTAACAGAAATAGATGCCTCCATATTTCGTAGCCATATATACTAATTATCTCATTTTCTACAACTTTTCTAGACATAATGTCTGGAATTCAATCAAAAGTTGAGCCAGAAAATACTTGAATGAGGTGAAGCTGGTGATACTGTCCAGAGATAAAATAATCAATAGAACCAGTAACAGAGATGACCCAATATAGAACATTTCAGATAGAAAGTAAAACATAGCTGTGATTAAAAATTTAGAGATCTAATAGAACAGAACCATAGCATGTATGAAAGGATGGAACATATTAGTATGGGAATAGAAATAAATTAAAAATAAAAAGGAAATGTTAGAAATGAAAATCGCTTATGGAGAATTTGCTTAACGAAATTACCAAATGATTGAATACAGATGTTGAATAAAACCTAGTAAATCTGAATATAGCTCAAAAGAATCTTTTCAGTTTTATGAAGAGAGCTAGTTAAAAAAAAGACAGAACCCAGTAAAATTATCTAGAATGTAAGTATTTGGGATCCAAAAATGGAGAAAGAATCAATAATACAGAACAAATGTTTGGAAAAATAATGGTTAAGAATTTATCAAAATTAATAAAATACTACTATATATTCCAAAATGTTTGAAAATTCCAGAGTTTTAAAAATAAAATACAAAAGTGCCTCTACCTCTACATACACAGAATTCATACTACTGAAAATAAAAGATAAGGAAAAAAATCTTAAAGGAAACAAAAGGAAATAGTAAAAAATATTTAAATAATTTTAAAAAGAAAAAAAAAATTATTCTCATCAGAATCTATGAGAATCAGAATAAGAAAGGTTTTCCAAACTGAGAAAACAAGTCCACCTAAAGTAAAGGTCCAATACAGCTGTTTCAGGCAAAACAAAGCTGAAAGATTAAGTCTCAGTAGATTTGCAGTATTAAAAATGATAAAGGAAGTTCTTCAGGTACAAGAATGGTACCAAGGAAGCATGCCTGATACATCTTAAACTGAGAAGGGAAAATACCACTATGGTCTACCACCCAAATGGAAGTTTATGAGAAGTCAGGTAATAAATGGCATTTTGGCACAGGTGGGTCCTGAGTACATATGTATAATAGACATAACTAATAAATTGCAGAACTCCAATATTAGTCTCATAACCCAGACAATATAATTATGGTTTAGAACCAGTGAAACCATGAAACTTCCTGTCAAAATAGTCAAATAAATGCAGTCATATTTTCTTAGGGAATTTCAGATTTAAAGCAAACACTTGAAAAAACAGTGATGATTTCCATTATATCTCTGCTTGCTTTTCCAATTAACCTTTGCATAAGGCAAATGTATCCTAAAGAACGATAGTCTGCTTTCATTATGAAACCAGGGGAGGCCTTGAACTGTACGGACAACTTACTTTTATGGGTGCAAATCAACACAGCCTCTAGTACCTGAGAAAAAGTTAATCATTGAAAAATGTGATGTGTTTTTTCATTTGGTGTAACTTTCAAATCTTACCTCAGGTTTATGTGATCCCCATCACTGTCATATTCTAGTCTGAAGTTATCTTGATCATCTTGATGTCAGTTTGGACATAATACTATTTTGGCATATTTATCACATGCCTATTAGACCTATTGATCAGGAAGTAATAATCAATTTATTCTATTCAGTAAGATGTGCTCTTATAAGAGAGTAAAAATCAAGGACCAACCAAATTTAGAGAAGTTCTATGAATCCAATTACCTGGATTATGTTGAAATTGGCTTTGCAAAGACAAAAAATGAATGATGAAATTAAGTGTTTTACAGTTCTCAACTCCTAACTCGAAGGAAGAGACAAAGTTCTCTGAATTGTGAAAGTTATACAAGATAGTACTGTGTACTAATTTGATCCACTTACAAAATAAACTATAAGGCTGCTAATTTTGGAAGGTCCAAGAACAAGAAGAAATTGAGGACACTACAAACTACTAAGTCAATTGAACGCTATAAACCAGATCAATGGCACTCAAAGTGTCTGTGACGGATATCGCTGGTATGTGGCAAGATTCTGATAAATACTGCAAGTTTGGGGAAATCATAATCTTTTCTAATAAATAGTCTCCTTTGACTTCATGGTGGCCCTGGTAGAGAAAAAAAATGATTATACCTGAGTCATTAAATTATCTTATAATTTGACCTGCCTATAAGAAAATACATATAATCTGATCTATGAAGGCATAAGATTAAGTAGTCCACTACTTAGAGTTAGTGGAATATAAAGTATCAGGGCTAACCTGCTTCTAAAGGCAAGCATCTTGTAGGCAATAGCTCAGACTCCCATAGTATGACCCCTTCTACCTCAACCCAAGCCTGTGTCTTTATGTGGAATGCCCTATGACCCATTAAATGATAAATTTAAAACCTGGGGCTTTCTTTATGATCATTTTACATAATATGCTGACACAGACTGAAATAAAAATGGTTATTCACAATCTCTTAAAGGGATGTCCCTGAATGACAGTGTGAAAGGAAATACTCTTCATGAAAGGGCATAAATTTTTGAATGATAAAACCATCTACTTTGCCTAAAGAAGATATAACTAAAGTTCTGAAGCTATGCTGATACACAGAGAGTGGCTAATGATTGACTGGTGTTCACATGAAAGGAATAACATTGGAGGAAAGAGCGAAATGTATATGGATTGATTCTCAGTATAAGAACTGAGTGGAAGAATCTAATTGCCTTGAGATTGACCATCAAAGTACATTTCTTCATATCAACCTGTCAGTGCTCAGAAAAAAATGACTTGTTCAAAGGAGATTAGTCTACCTCCTTTCCCCATTGACCTGATTTTTATTAGATGGGCACGTGAAAAATATAGCCACGGCAACAGGGATAAATGATTGTGTAGTCTTTTTCTTACCAGGTTGATTTGGCTAACATAACTACTGCATATCTAATATGCCAACAATAGAGAAGTCTGTTGATTGCTGGATATGGCATTCTTCTCTGGAGAGAAAGAAAAACCAACTAGTGACAAATTAAGACTGATTACATTGGAATGTTTCCATCAAGGAAGGAGAAGTAATTTGTCCACAATAAAATAAATGCTTATACTTAATATGTAGCTACATTCTCTTCCTATATTAATTCTGCCAACACCACCATCCATATATTTATTAAATACCTTATTCATACTCATACAATTTTAATCAGCAGTGGCTATAATCAGGGAATTTATTTTTTATCCTTTCCTTGTGATGAGAACATTTAAGAACTTTTGTAATAAAATTATGAAGTATATGGCCTTAAATATACAATAGTCACAATTTTAGCAATCTTTTCTATAAGCAGAATAATAATGACAATGATGATGATGATGATGATGATGATGAAAATAATACCCAGTCCATATACCTTGTTCTCTTTCCTCTAATACTATTCCTTTCAAGTGAACACCAATCAAGCCATTAGTCACTCTCAATTGAATGGGAGGCTTCTATGTATCATAATAGTGAACTAGAAAATTGGAAGAAATCTTTATACAAATCAAGTGAAATTATGAATACAGTAACTAGGTTCCTAGGAAGTATCAGATAGGATATACAATAAAGAAGTACAGGCTAAGATGTGGATTATACTGAATACCAGTGACATAAGTCAAACATCTGGGACCACTCTTCCTAGTATTAAAACTATATTAACAAGTGAGAGAATGAGCAGAAATTTTCAGCTTTGTAGAGTTAGAAAGATAAAGAGTTGGAGTACAAAGTATAACTATGAAGTATAATAAACCACTATTATTTAACTGAGATTCTAAAGTAACATGTCCTAGAGTAGTTAAAAATTGAATAAACCCTTATATAGTAGAATATATTGCCTCTGAGTTATATCTAGGATCAAAAATAAAATCTTATGCCCTGAATCTGGATTACATTAATCACATATTTTTAATGTTCTCGGGTACCAGAAAAAGATTTACAAGTCTCTCTTAAAGAATATTACATCATCCGACACCTTGACAAATAGATCTAAAAAGTAATATTCTAACTAAAATGTTCAACACACAATCAAAATACCTAGGGACATGAGAAGACACAACATATGAATTGAGATACATATAAAATATTAAGCAAAACAAGCTTCTGGTCCTCAGATAGTAGAATAAAATACATATGTTGCAAAATAACTATGCTTACTACAGAGATGAAAGACATAAGTATGTCAGCAAACAACACAAAGATTATTTTTAAAGTGGATAGTGTATGTTTACAAAGAAATAACTAAAAATTCAACACTGAAAAAGTAATTACTAAAATTAAGGACTATTAATAGACAACTATGGTCAACGATAACTGAAATGAGAGTTAGCTGAAAAGAACATTAGTGAACTGGAAATACATCTATTGAGAATTAAGCACAGAAACTCATTTCATTCAAAAGAATGAAAACATAGAAGAGGAGACAGCAAGAGGCAGTTCAAAGATTTACATGTTTAATTATGAAAAGCAAATATAAATGTGAAATACATAGGTAAACACAAAGTAACGTTACTGAATAAAAAATACATATCGTGGTGCTGGAAAGTATATATGAAATCAAATAGATCAAGAAAGCACAAAGTATCTCACTAATAGCTAATAGAATGATAACTATATATAACTAGCACACCAACAGAAAAAAATGAATATGCATAAAATGTGACAATTAAAAAAAAAATGAAAAGTAAAATAGAGGAGGCAAGTAGGAATAATGTAGTATATAGTATCCTATAATTTAAAGCTAATCTATTGATAAACTAACAATGAAAAATGTGAAAGAAAACATTAAATTAAAATGCATAAATGATACATATTTATTTATAAGAAATGCATTGGAACTATGAACATACAAAAGAGTGAAAATATGGAAAATAAACACTAATTAGAGAAAATGAATCTAACAATTAATGTAAGACAAGGTAAACTTTAAAGCAAAATACAGTACTAGAAATAAAGTAAGTCATATAATGTAAATCTTAAGTATGTCCATTGTAATAATGTAAGTTTCATTTCACCAGAAATATCTATCATGACAGTAAAGAATTGCTCAGCCCAAACATCTTCCCATGGAATCATGACCTAAATAAGTGATGTTTCAAACTATCCACCTGTGATGTGGTTTGACACAGACAAATCTCACTGACACATTTGACAAAGAAAATCTACAAAAGCATCTCAGCAACTATATTAATGGTGAACATGGTTCTTTTATCCCTTTGAATTTAGGAACAAAATAAAGATGCCTAAAGTCATAACTCCTATTCATCATTGTGCTAGATCTCATAAACTTTTTCACTCTGAAAGATTTGAAGAGCAGACCAAAAGAGAACCCATCTCAATCTGGCAGCACAGGGTGGGCACAATATGGGCCCCAGAGAGACAAGTGTGTGATCTTGCTCTTGTCTTTGAGTCTTTTCGTTTGACAAGTACTAACCACCATGTTACAAGTCAGATCTTTCATCGCAGAGACTGGCTTCCCCAAGAATCAGGAAATCACTCCTGAACTCACTTCAGAATGTTGGCATATGGGCAATCGAGTTTAGTTACTTGTTACTATAAAGACTAAAATTTCCATACATGCATCAAATCTGGCTACCACTGGAATTAGGAAGTGATTTTTATGGTAAAAGCAATAGCAGCAATTACAGAGCATTTTTTTTAAATCGTAAGCAAAATTATCTATCAGATTTGAAATTAGATAGTCCTACTGTACTAAGACGCTTTTCAAAGCTAAAAGAACAGAACAACTCTTCTTTAGAAAACTGGGCAAACAGGAGTTAGGATGTTCTCCCAGTCAGAGGTATAAATATATTAACACATTCTATATCCACTATAATGCTCATCCTCACTTATCATCAAAGAAATTTAATTAAAAGGAGATATGTATTTCTCCTACAATTTTTTGCAAATTGTCAAATATTCATTTAAAGTCATCCTTTGCACCATCGAGGCAATTTTGAAGCAGGCATTCACAGTCAGTGCTAAAGGAAATATCTATTAATCAGGGCCCTAGCAGGAAACAGATGGCACACACAAAATTTTTCATGGAGGATAGTCAAATGAAGGTTCTAGTTATTGAGGTGTAGTCACAGTTAAAAGTCTTCAGGAACAGTGAAGCAGCAGAAATAAGACTAGCTGTAGAAAAAAGCCATTAGCAAAACTAAGCCTGAAAAGGGAATAGAGTTGGAAGAAACTGGATAAAATATGACATCTGGAAGTGGAGATTCCCTACAGATAATGTAGATTTCCACCACAGTCATTGCTATGAAAAGAATTAGTGAGAGTATGATGGGTGTGGTGATACTCTAACTTCTATTCTGTGCTTTCCACCTCCTGCTGGTGCCTCCCTTTGACTGATCCCAACTGGAATCCAAGAAATAAAAGCAGCATTGGTGATAAATTCAAGTTTTTGCTGATGAACTTCCAGGACATAAAACAGAGCAGAAATGGGAGAATGCAACTTAGAGTCAGGAGGGTTGGAGGAGAGGGAAGCAAAGAGAAATAATCTATCACCCCTGAATATAATTAAGTTTCATGAAAATGTTCATATTCTTGATTTAATAATTCACCTCTAGGAATTTATCTTAAGGAAACTATTGGAGGAAAACACAATTTTCATTGCATTGTAATTTCTTACTGGAAAATAAAGAAATAATTTCAATTTATAGACAACAGAGTAGCTAAATATATCCATTTCAGTCATGGTATATGTAGGGACAGTGCTTCCATCATCTTTTTGTAGCCTCACCTTTTGTAAGTATGCTGTACATTATAATGTGCCCAAATTACTAATTTCAACAGATTATGTCATACCTCAACTTTTTGATTTACACAGCACAACACAAAATGAGAATTTAAACCATTCTAAATATATAGAGATATACTATTAGCAATCAGGTATATACAAGCATTTGCAAGATTATTAAGGTACAGTAAAGGAATTCTTTTGAGACCCAATCTTTAAATAACAGAAGAGTTCAGGGATCTCTTTATTTTAAACTGTACCCATGTTTAATTTCACTCTAGGAAAAAAAAAAAAGAGCAAGCAGTTTATGAAACTGAATATGACATATTAAACTCTCAAAACGAAAGGTATTTTTCTCTGTGCCACAGAAACCAAACACACAAATTCATCAAGAATTAATCTAATAAGGTTAATGGTTTAAAACGGGAGCAAAAACTCAATGATTTTTCTTTTATATTATGGTGAGAACCAAAGGGAAATGCTCATTAAAAAAGCTCATTTCTTGATTTGATACAATTTTCTTGAATTGAATGGACTAGGGTGCTCAGTACAGAAATAAGTTTGTATTACCAATGGGGCATTTTCACACTTTTCCACTCAACTCAAGTGCATTTATTTTGGGGAAATGAAGTGGATAATACAATGATTTGTATAACTACATCTATTTTTATTATATCAGATGGAGCCTAAAGGATGAAGAATAATCATCTTTTCTGATGAACATGTTAATCCATATACCTCTTCATTATAACTTCCAAACTTCCTAAAATAGTGTGCTGTTTGAGTCAGAGCTTATTTTTTTAATATTTTAATAGAGCTTAACCATTAACTCTCTCAAGTTCATTATTAGTTATAAAGAGTAAAATGCAGTTAGTTTGAATTTTTGATAAGAATATTTAATGAAATAAAACAATTATTGTATTAATGTAAAAAAATCAAGACTGCAATTATTCAATTTCTAACTATAATTTGTAATTGCTACCTAAGTTTCATTTTATGCATGTATACTTCCCTAAGAGGAAAAGGTAAATCTGGTTTTTTAAATGTAAAGTAGCTTTTATCATTTTATGTATAATCATAATAGCCTAAATTACACACATTTTCAACATCAGATAATTCATATAATTGCTCTGCTTTGGCTAGCCTGAAGCTCATCATTTCTCTGGTTTCTTTTACTGAGCATGATTCAAAGACAATAAATATGTGGAATAACATGTTATAATATTAATTCAGCATTCAGACAGTATCAGGGAAATTAGAATTATCAGGAAGTTTGAAAGAATTTAGTTAAAAGCTCTTTATTACACTACACCTTTTTACCTCTCTGTCTCTGTTACAGAGAATTGAATAAATTCATCATTGGGACACTGGATTTGCTTCTTTAAAAAAAATCCAATATGAAGACAGTCAGACAGATTGAAGAAAAGAAAGAAGGATGTGGTTTACGTGTGTGACTTTTCATTAATGTACGTGGTTACTAAAACTTAAAAAAAAAAAGATGGGAATGAAAAGAAATATATCTCTTGTAAATATTTTCCTTTTAATCATTCTTTAAAATCATCTAATTTTCTGCTCACCTGGTTGAAGATTTAATTAAAAGCAGTAAAGAGGAAAATATTTTAAACAAGTTGGTACAAGAGTTTCTAGCCATTTAAATAAAAAAATGAAAACTGCTGTATGGTAATTCACATGCAGCAATTCTATACCTGTGCTGAATTTTTCCTTTTAAACTGATGATAGAAGCCACCAAGAGTATATTTTTGGCTAAAAAAATATAGCTTTATTCAGTTTGCAGCAAGGAATGATACACATAAGAATAGTCATGGAACATTTCATAGGAGAATTTAGCAAAAGATAATTCTAGAATTTGGTAGGCTGAACTTTAAGTCTGTGTTGGTAAGGATTGGTCAGGATATAAAGAACAGGCAAAGTGATGATATAGTCAGTAATCTCATCATTAGAACATGTGTGTTCATGTAAGGATATAGGAAAGTTTCTTACATTCCTTTATCCTGTGAAATATATGGGTCTGATCAAGCTAATCTTAAAACAGATTAATTGCAGATAGATTTGATATATGTGTCTGCTTGGTAAATGTATCTCTCCTATTTGTATAGTACTCCCCCTCCATCTGCCGTATCATTTTCCGTGATTTTAGATACCTGGTTATAATCGACCATGGTTGGAAGATATTACCTACAATAAAAGATTTTGAGAGCGTGAAAGAGGGGGAGAGAAAGAGTGCATATTCACATAAATTCTATTACAGTATATTGTTATAAATGTTCTATTTATTATTAGTTATTGCTAATCTTTTACCTTGCCTTATTTATAAATTAAACTTTATCACAGGAATATATGTATAGGAAAGACATAGTTTATATAGGGTTCATTACAATCTATAATTTCAGTTTCCACTAAGGACCTTGGAACATCTATAATCCCCAAGAATAAGGGGGATTACAGTAATACATCAGTCTGTTTTGCAAATTGTGATTTTCATGTAAGTTCTCCATCACCCCATTACCACCACTATAACCCACAAACACATACAGTGTCACTATCACCAGAGACCATAATTTTATCTATTTAGTCCCTGCTTATGGTAGGTTTTCAGTCTAAGTCAAAAATGTATTGTCATTCCCAGGGATGTAGCAAATACAAACTGACAATACTATTCATTAAACAGACAGTGATCTTATATCATCTTTATAATGGTAGTGTTTTCACCTCTTCAAGCATAATTTCTTCTTTACTTGCTTTTTAATCGTCTTTTTTAAAGGATCTGGTATGACAATGACATCACATAACTTAGTGATTGTTAATAAAAGTCTTGGGAATACTGTGACTTAAGAATAAGGATGTCTGTTAAAAGGTTAGAACACTGTACCAACAGAAAGAAAGAAAATAGTCAAGAAGATTAAGAAGACACATTTTCAGAAAAGTATATTGTAATTAGTGGCTTTTGGCATCTGGCTGGTCTTATTCTGCTGGTATTAGATAGTCCGCTTCACGTAGCTATTGGCTTATTTTGAAGATTCTAGGCAAAATATTCCTGTGGATAATGTAGTTCTGAAGATTCACTAGAGAATCTCAATTTATATAGTCTGTGTCTAGTCGCATTGAAATTTTATTAATGTGTTGTTAACACTACCTGTTAATTTCGAAGATACTCAGGTTTGGTCTTTTTCTGATGATGTTTTCAAAATGTACACTAAAATCAGGTAGGTAGAAGCTGATTACATAACTGACAGAGAAAGGTGCATCATACTTGTTGATAAAATGCAATCATTCTCCCTAATTTATTATACTTCTTTGAACTAGAAATAATGGCAATAGTGAAAAATTCTATGGAAATATCACTATAACTAATTTATAAGAAGTAGTCTATGATTACTTTGAGAGCAAAAATATGTAATTAAGAATGAGGAGATTAAAAATCTCTAAAACATTTTATTTATCCTGTAAAAACTACTCTGAATCTCAACTGACAAGCATATATTTAAATCTAGTTAGAATAATAGTTTAATGAACATTTCTTACATTAGTCTTCATACACAAAAATGAATGTCATTTTTTTTTTCACCCAGAGAGGTATATAATTGTGGAAACAGACTGAAGTAAACTCACTAAGCAAGAGTTAAAGTGTCTGAGGTGAGCAGCCAGAAGGAGGGTCTTAGATGGAGGATGGAGTGGACAGAAAACGCGGTCAACAGGACTTGAAGGACAGTCTCACCTGGAGCTATATTAAGTTATGTGACTACCCAATAGACTGCCTGAATACAGGAAAGGAAGGTGACAGAGACTTGCTTATTCAGAGGTAAGTGAAGAGAGAGAGAGAGAGAGAAAAACATTGGATTGGTCTAAACTTACCAAGAGCAAGTTTTCTGATCTGGTCCACTTTATCATCTACCAAAAAACAAAGGAAAGTGAGCCCTATCAGCAAATGATCCCCATGAAATGTAGGGCTCACTGAAAATACCAAAACTCTAACCAGAAAAATATCTGCACCCCTGTGTTCATGACAGCACAACTCACAACAGCCAAGACATGGAAACAGCTTAAATGTCCATGAAGAGATGACTGGGTAAAGAAGTTGTGTTCTATATACCCAATGGAATTCTATGTTGCTGAAAAAAAAGGTGAAATCATCCCCTTTGCAATAGCCTGGATGAACTGGAGAAGGTCGCGTTAAGCAGAAGAAATCAGAAAAGAGAGAGAAGAGACAAGAGAGAAGAGAGAAGAGAGAGACTACAGGATGGTTTCACTCATACGTGGAATATAATGAAACAAAACAAATGAAGAAATCAAACAAAACAAAAACCTCACAGAACGTAAGAATCGTGGCTACCAGATGTATAGGTGAGGGCGGGGGGGACAGAGAGAGGTAACGAGGTACTGCTAAAGGGCACTGGAATCTGGTAGTGGGAGATACACACAGACTGAGGAGTGATTTTAATATAATATGCATACAACAATGTAAACAAAAGAAATAATAAAATTATTATTTTTAAATGTAGGGCTGTGCTATGGGGAAAGCAACACCATGAAGAGTGCCAGGGTCAGCTTTTGTGAGGCACAGGTAAACTTGCATGGTGGCAGAGGACAAGGAGGCCAGCTGTGCTCCACCTTACGGACCATTACGAACGAAAACCTGTGCCCTGGAGAACTTAGGAGGGACTGGAATTGTTTACAAACTGAAGAATCACAGGTCATCGTTTAACCGTTCTTTGCTCCAGTTTTCTCCTCTGTGAAATCGGAGTAAGATCTATCTCAGATCTTTTGGAAGAACTCTTGAGTATGTGCACGTATTAAGGCATTACTGTATTCCTCTACTCCTTCAGCAAATATCAAGAGCATGATGTTCAGGCTATAGTGATGCACAAGAAAGGAAAATTCTGGAACATGTAGTCCATTGAGAGAAGACAACAAAAAATAAACAACTAAATTAAAGATAGTAACAAATTAAAACACAGTAATGGGATCGAAACTAAACAAGTAGTTATCTTAGAATGTCAAGCAAGGTCTTAATGATGAAATGACTTTGAGAGACACTTGATGAGAGAAAGGATCTCATCTGGTGCAGATTAAGGTGATGAGTCCATCAAGCATAAAGAACAGTAAGTACAAAGGTCCCAAGAAGGGTTTAAACCAGGTATGTTTGAGGAAACAGAAAACAAGAGTGGCCATTCGGCAATGAACAAACAAGAAAGCTTGGTAAGTTTTGTGTAGTCACAGCTAAATTTAAAATAGTTCTCATTCACATTATGTCCATGTAACTGGGAAAGCACTGTAAGCACATCCTTGGAAATGACAGGTTAATCACTATCTATAATCATGGCTATAACGTGAAAAATAGCGGTTAATGTAAAATTGCCTCAGCTGGATAGACTGATGATAGATGTTGATTTTGATCATAAGACAGACAAATCATAATATCCACTCCTGAAATACCTTATATTTGTTCAATTTACTATGATTTTCCACTGACTTTCTCGAAGCCTCAAGCATAACAGGGTCCCAGCTTCTCCTACCATAACAGGATCTCGAGGCCAGACTCACCATCGCCTGCCAGATAATATCGAGGGTTCTCCCCAGTTAGCCAGAGACGAAAAGAAGGGCATTATGTATACTGAGAGCTCTTCTTGGGGCATTCTCTTTGATATTATAAAATAAACACCAAAAGATGAAAAGCAGGAGTTTTTGAGAACAGTATATATGAAATGATTAAAAAAACGCAACCCAAAGTTGGTGTCATTAGATTAGGTAAATGTGCAATAAAGAATCTATTGTAGTCACACAGACACACATGCAAATATTGATTTCTGTTTTCTCTGATAAAAATACAGACCTGAGCCTTGAGTCATCACTTAATGAGAAGCCACTTACTTCTTTTTAAGCGTTCTTTTTCAGTGGGTGCTTATATATGCTTAAGTTTAAAATGACCATGAGTAGCTATCATGTGACTTCTGGATAACTGATAATGATGCATTGCTTTTGACTAGATCAAAAATGACATATTTATCTCAAAAATAAGTTTAAAATATTATATAGTATATGCTTTAAATCAGTAACACCACTAAGGTGATTATAGAAAATGCATTCTAATTTGAACTTCTCTTTTGAACAAAATAAAATACTTTAACATAAATTAACATTTCCACTTAATTAGCTTTTATTCTATGGGGTATTTATGCTGGTAAATATTTTCCCACCAAAAATAAGATAAACAGAATTTAAATGAAGTCAACAAATATAATATATTTTACTTTTATATGAGAGTATATTCTGAAGTGGATTATTAAAAATAGTGTTTGGAATGTCATGGATTTTCTATTATATGTGGTCTATTAATTTGTAACTATTCAGAATAATGAGGGACTTTGTTCTGGATAGTTCATAATAAATAATAATAAAATATGCATTATATAAACCTACTTATTACATAATTGATTTATGTGTAGGAAATCTTAGAGTCTTTCAACACGATAGAAAACACTGCAATTTTTAAATAACTAAAACAACACTAACAAAGAAACAAAAGAATAATGGTTTTGTTCCACTAAACATGTGTGAAAGCAATGCCAAGTGGTTTTAAGACAATGAATGATTTGAGATTCAGTCACAAATCTTTCTGTATTTCAACCTTTAGAGGCAGGAGTGTTTTCATTACTACAAAGCACACAACTGTAAAGATAGCAGTAGTCAAACCTTAAACTCCTTCCTTATATTCATTCTTAATCTAATGATGCAAACTGTGATTTTTAAAAATCACTTTATTCTTCATGTTCCAGATAAATTTAGTGAGCTAGTATATTTTATGCATTGCTTTGCATTTTGCTGCTATATAGCAATAGACCTCCAACAACAAGACCAATAAATAACATTCACATGAATTTTCATGTGCAAAAAGCAGCAATGTAGTTCAATAATTTTACTTTAATTCATTGGAACTTCAGCTCACGGCTTACCCATATGAATGTGACTCTTCAATATCTACTTTGGTACCATTTCTTGAACTTACATAGACAGAAGATATATTTAATAGGATCAAGATTTTACTAAAAATGTGCAGGTATTATGAAATTGATTGATCAGGAAATAGTGTGGTTACCAAGAGGAACTGTCACTGTTGAAGACAAAGAGCCACTATAACAGCTGAATGGCTTCCACCTTAAATACACAGGCCATCACTATTGTAACAGGAGCACCATATTTACCTTGGTAAAATATTTTGATGAAGCTTCAAGTAAAAACATTACTTCTTTTCAAGAACAATATTTTAAAAGTCTACATTAAATAACCACAGCAAAAAGCATGAGTCTTTCTGAAAGGAAATACTTGATGTATGGGTGTAGCACTTCATAGTGTTTTTCACAAATTTCCTCAGGTGAGTATTTTAACATAATTTCACCAAATGACATACCTCCCTTTTTGAAAGCATTCCCAGAAACATCAGATATAGGAAAAGCACTCTATCACAAAGATTTATTAAGGAAAAGAATCAAATTACCAAATATTTTAACATTATGTAAAATAAATATGTTATATAAAACATATCATGTTTTGTGTATGTATATATGTGTATATGTATGTATAGATATGCATGTATGGTTATATACATATGTGTGTATATAGAAACACATATAGACATATATAGGTGTATACAGACACACATCTATATTGCATGCAGGTAGTGAAAATTTTTGTATTATCTCAATATATAAAACTGCTTTAATCAAAACTGAATTAAAACAATTTAGACTTTCTTGAACTGATTTTTAAGACTTGAATGCAATCGCCATATTCACCTTCCAAGCTCTTTACTGACCATGGGCAGTCACCACGGCTCGCATTCAAACTGCCATCGTCTGCACTAACATGACTCCACTAACTTACACATGCCCAGGCTTTAAGTTTTCACCTCTGGTCTTTGAAGAAATTATCTGCCTATTCTTCACATCACCACATGAGTTAACACCATGTTAATCAAGATACAGCCTATCATTCCAAACCAAAATGTAGCTTTCTCCTCTCCATATCAGCTAAAGGTAACCATAGATTTATATTTTAGAAATGTTTAATTTCATCTAAATGGAATTACACATCATATACTCATTTAGTCTGATTTTTTCCTCAATATTATGTCTCTAGGATTCTCTTTGGATGTGGAGTACAGTGGCAGCAGACTGTTCATGTTTCAATGCTGTGTATAGCAAGTTTCTCAAAGGCTGACCTAGGTGCTATTCACATTTTTAACTGAATAATCCTGTGCATTGTCAGACATATAGGAGGATTGCTGGCCTCTACTCATTAAATGCCAGGAAATATCCCCCACATTGTGACAACCAAAAATATCTTTAGATCTTCTCAAATGTCCAGTGGGGAACAAAATCAACCTCAGCTGAAAACTACTGTTGGAATGTAGTCTACAATTATTTGCTCACCGTAGTAGAAATTTGGTTGGTTAGCTTTTTGGTATCAGTCTGGACTTACTCAAGCAAATGAGACTATCTTCGTTATGCTGAGAATAAAGTGGTTTGTAAATCCAGTAGAGTTTACACAAATTATTTGAAAGCTTGGGAGAGGTGAGGAGTGGGGAGTGATTAGCAAAGGAGAGGAGGAAGGACAAATAAAAGAAATGGCCACTAAATGTGCACAGATGAGGAAGAAAGTTCAGGAAACACATCCTGGATACCTCAACCTGAAGCACCAAGGCAGGTCATTGTCAAAGGTCCCCAGGAAAACCTCAGGCTTCTCATGAGACTGTGAAGAAACTGTTATCAACCGTTTACACTTGCAGCAGTAAATCAGATTGCCAAGTGCCCACTGAGAGACCACCGTAAAGCCTACAGCAAACTACAAACAGTTGTGCAAATCAGACCTCCATGCCTCCTCCACCTAATTTAATCCTGAATAATGTCAAGAGAGGGATTCTGGAAAGATGTCATTTTCAGCTTCTTTCCTGAGAGAGATGTGAGATGTTCAATTGACAGCAGCCAATCCAGCACAGCACATGCTCCAGGGTCTTGTATGTGCTTTGTTAGGTAAATATGGACTCATCTGTGTTCAACGTATATACTGTTACACAGTATGTATCATCAAGCACTCCCACCAATAGTACATGAGAGGCCCAATTAACTCACATCCTTACTATGGCTTTGAATTGTTTTTTAATTTTTGTTTTGCTTTATTTTCAGTCATCTTGGAAGACGTGTTCTGATATCTTATTGTGATTTTAATTTGTACTTGCTTGCTGGCTAGTGATCATCATTTAGTACCTTTTTTAGTCATTGGGATAACTCCTGGTGTGTGTATATGTGTGTGTGTGTACACATATGTGTATGTGTGTGTGTTCACTGCCTTTGTCATTATTTAATTAGGTTGTCTTTATTATGGATGTATATAAATGTAGATATATTTATATGCATATAGCACACATATACTCTATTTCTGTATCTATTCTTATAGCTCAGATCTACATCTGTATATGATAGCATAATTGCATAAGTATTACAAATATCTTCTCCCATGCAGAGGCTTATCTTTTTGTTCCCTGAATGCTGCATCTTATTTTTTAATTTTGTGATTATAGTACCATCAAAGGAAGCTCTAAGAGAGAATACAGTTCTCCTGTAGTCGTCCCTTGCTATACGGCGGTTCACTTATCGTGGCTTCACTGTATGGCGGGTTTTTAAAAAATATACCTAATTCTGTATCACAGAATTTTCACTATATCATGGGATTTTGCAGTATTCGTATACTTCACTAGTGAGTACCCACATAGAATTTTATATGTTGTTAAAATTACGTAGGTTTCAGAGTTTAGAAAGTGTTTATGAGTGTGGGGAAGGTTAACAAGCGTGTGGGAAGGATTTATAGGAGAGTAGGAAGGGTTTACAAAGCCTTAAAATACATATAAAAATAAAATAAATTATAATACCGCAACTTCATGGATTTTAACTTATCGCAGGGATCTCTAGTACATAACTCCTGCAATAGGTGAGGGATGACTGTATATTCTTCCTCCAGCTTCTTTCACTGGTAACATTGTGCAAAACCAGAATATAATATCATAATCAGAGAATTGACATTGATATATTGCACTAATCTCATTAAGATTTTACCAGTTTTGCACATATTCATCCCTGTGTATGTGTTCTAGCACATTTTTATCATTTAACCGATTCATGTAACCACCAAGCAACATCACAAGGATATCTTTTAGTTAATAATACTAGGTTGACACTTATAATTTTAAGTACTTTATAAAAAGAACAAATAAACAAAAATACTCAAACAATGAACCGATCATGAAGATAGAGAATCAAAAAGAAAAACAGCAGATTTGGACAATACTATAAACCAAATAAAAGATATATATATATATATATATATATATATATATATACACATACACACACATACATATATATAACATTCCACTTAATAGAAACAGAATACATTGTTTTCAAATGCACACAGAAAAATCTCCAGGATAGATTTTAGGTTGGACCATAAAATAAGTCTTAAGAAATTCAAGAAGGTATAATTTATATCAAGTATCTTTTCCGATCACAGTGTTATGAAACTAGATTATCAAAATAAGTAGAAAGATTTAAAAAATCCACAAATACATGGAAATTACTTAATGTACTCGTGAACAGTCAATAAAAGAGGAAATCAAAATAAAATTTAAATATATCTTGAGACAAATAAAAAATTAAATACAAAACACTAAAACCTATAGAATAGTAAAAGCAGTTCTAAGAGAAAACATTATAGTAATAAATGCATAGATCAGAAAAAGAAAGATCTCAAATAAATAATCTAGCACTATGCCTCAATGAACTAGCAAATGAAGAACAAATTAAGACCAATGTTAGCAGAATAAAGAAAATTATAAGGTAAGAACAGAAGTAAATTCAAAGGAGACTAGTAAAGAAAATAGAAGAAATAAAAATAAATTGTTCTTTAAAAAGACTAAACCAGCGAAATAATCAAGAAAAAAGATGACTCAAATAAGTAAAATTATAAAAAGATGTAATAAATACTATAGAAATAAATGATGATAAGAAACTACTATGAACAACTATAAACCAATAAATTAGGCAATTTAGAAAATAAATTTCTAGAAATCTACCAAGAAATCATATAGAACCAACCAAGACTGAATCATCAAGAAATAGAAAATATAAATTGGATCTTACCTATAGTAAATAAGGAGATTAGGTCATAATAAAAAATCTACCAACAAAGAAAAGAAAAGGATCAGATAGTTTCATTGGTTAATTCCTCCAAAGATTTATAGAATTAACAACAATTCTTCTCAAACGTTTCCAAAAAATTGAAGAGAATACCCAAAAAAAAATTATTTTAGGTCAGCATTACCAGATTGTAAAACATAAAAATAATATAAGAACAGAAAGAATTGACCTCTAATGAATAATTATACAAATTTGTAACAAAATACTAATAAAACCAAATTCAACAGCACATTCAATGAATAAGGCATCATGATCAAGTGGGATTTACCCCAGGGATGTAAAGATGGTTCGACATATGAAAATCAATAAAAAAGATACTTCATATTAATAGAATAAAAGATAAAATTCACATCATCATCTAAACAGATGAAAAAAGAGCATTTGACTAAATACGTATCTTTTCATAATATTAGTTCTCAACAAATTGAGAATGGAAAGACTGTACCTCATATATAAAAAGGCTATACATGACTCAAAATCATACTCAAAATAAGAAGATGAAAGTTTCTTCTAAGATCAAGAATAGCAATGGTGCCAACTCTCATTGGTCTTATTCATCAGAGTACTGAGGCCCTAACTAGAGCAATCAGGAAAGATAAAAAAAAAAAATCAAAATATGCAAATTGGAAAAGTAGAAATAAAATTATCTCTGTTTATAGATGACATCATCTCAGATATAAAAAACTTTTTAAAGAGTCTACCCCCAAAAAACATGAAAACTAATAAATAAATTCAGTAAAATTTCAAGATACAGAATCAGCATACAAAATTCAACTGCCTATCTAAACACTCAACAAATCTCTGAAAAAGAAAAGAAGCAATCCCTTTCACAAAACCATAAAAACAGCAAAGTACTTAGGAGTAAAGTTAACCAAGGGAGTGATATATCTGTACACACACACAAAAAAAACAAACTATAAAATATTGATCAATGAAAGAAAGAAGACAGGTAAATGGAAACATATCCCATATTCATAGATTAAAATAATTGATAACATTAAAATGCCCTTACTATAAAAAGTCATCTATAGATTCAATGCAATCCCTAGTAAAATTTCGATGTCATTTTCACATAAATAGAAAAAACAATGGCAAAATTAACGTGGAAACATAAAAGAGTCCAAATAGCCAAAGTAATTTTGAGAAAAACAAAACTATAGGTATCATGCTTCTTGATTTCAAACCATACTACAAATCTATCGCAATCAAAACAATATTTATTACTAGTATAAAAAGAGGCACCTGCACTAGTGGAACAAAATCAAGAACCCAGAAATATATCCATGAATATACAGTTAACTAAAATTTGATGAAGGTGACAAGAATATACAATAGAGAAAATATGATCTCTTCAATAAATGATATTGGGAAAAGTAGATATCCCCATGCAAAATAAGTATTCTGGAGCCATGCCAACAATATTCACAAAAATTAACTCAAAGTAGATAAAAGATTTAAATGCAATACCTCAAACTTTAAAACTCTTAGAAGAAAACATAAAAAAATATGTTCCCTGATACTGACTTTGGCAATGAGTATGAGTATGTGCATATATAATGGAGTATTATTCAGCCATGAAAGGAGGAAATTCTGCTATTTGCAACATCAACAGACCTTCAGAACATTATGTTAAATGAGATGTTAAACTGAAAAAGATAAATACCACCTGATCTCATTTCTGTGTGGAATCTAGTTAAATTCATAGAAATCTAAATCTAAATTAAATTCACAAAACAAAATAGACAGGTATTTGCAGGGACAAGTGGGATGGGAGAAATGAGTAAATGCAGTCAAAGAGCAATAACTTCCCATTATAATGTAAGTTCTGGGGGTCTAATGTACAATGTACAACTTGGTAATTATAATTAACTATAGTTTCAAGTATCTTATACTTGAAAGTTGCCAAGAGTTAATCTTTAGAGTTCTCATAATACACTCAAAACATGTAACTATGTAAACTATGATGAATGTTAACTAACATTATTTTTCAGTAGATACATACAGCAAACCATTGTACTATACACCTTTAAGTTGTTATATTTTACATGTCAATTATATCAAGAAACCTGGAACAAAAATTAAAATGTCATTCCTTTTTCTTGTTACTGTTATTGTTTTTGCTGAAGACCCTGCTGTCACTCTTATTTTGCTCTATGGAAGTCTGACTGCTTTGAAGATTGTACATTGATCTTTGTTCAGCAGTTTTACATGATTCACGTAAGTGTGATTTTCTTCATATTTTATCTGATCAGGGTCAGTTAAGCTTCTTGAAAAGCACGCTTGATTTTTGCCAATTTTGAAAATTCTCAGGCAATATTATTTCACATATTGCTGCTTTCCTATTCTTCTTTTACTCTGGGACTCAACTTATACATATTTCAGAGTTTTTCAGTACATTCCCACATTCCTATTTCATACTATTTTCTGAATTTCTCACCCTATCTCTCTGCAGGTTCTTAACTCATCCTGATATTTGGTTCCCTTTTTTTCTCTTCTGCCATATTCATAATTTAATAATGCTGCTTTTAATTCTTAAATTCAGTTATTACATATTTTTAGTTTTAAAATGTTAAGTTGATTTCCTCATAGATTCAACATCTCTGCTAATTCTCCATCTTTTCCTAATAATCTTTTTATAACAATCACAGTAGGTCCTTTATTTTTAAATATATAGTAGATGGATCACCACTGGACCTATTTTATGGTCTATGTATTTATTTTTGTTTTTCATACATGGATCAATTTTGATCACTTTTATTACAGAAATGATAGAGAACAACTCTTTCTTTTCATTCAGGCATACCATGTTTTGGCTATGTATCTCCCTGATTCTGTCAGGGAAAGGTTTGGGGTTTTGTGATGATTGAACATTCATTGTTCAGTTCTTATTTAATGGCCCTTTTTCGGAGGGCATTTCCTTCTCCGGGATTTTTACTGAAAATTCTTCCATGTCTTGAGTGCCATTCAATTTTTTAATCTCCATACAACTACTTCAATTTTCCTAGAATTACAACACTGTTGAAATATATGCTCAGTTCTTTAGATTAGAAACTTTAATTAGATACTTGTTTTGTAATGTCTCTCCCTCAACACCACACAACTGAGAGGTTGTCAGAAGGCTTTATGGTAAGCCATGCGCTCCCCCACTCACTTCTCTGCAGTTATTTTTCCCCTTCAAGTTCAAGTCTTCTTGCAGAACTCAAACACCTATTCATTTCCCCAGCTCAGTGAGATTTCCATAAACTCAGGCCTTCACTTCTGCTCAGCCTCTTCATGCATGGACTTGGCAAAACCCTGAGGAAAATCACAGCAATGAATGTGGGGCAAGCTTTCCTGTCTTGTCTCCAGAATTTGGATCTCTTTAGTTCTCTCTACCCTGATAGAATGTTTTCTAGTGCTCTCAAATCACTATTTTATATTTGTTTATAAAATAATTAATCTGAGAGGACAATGGAAATCATTATGTGGGTTTTCAGTTGTGAGAAATATTTAGTAAACACATCTCTTAAATAAATGTTACATCCTTGAAAGCTGAAGAACATCTGGTACAGTTCATTCTATTTGTAGGACTATGAGTTTCTCTCTTTCTCTATGTTCTTGAATTTTCTGTCTTTTCTTCTCTCATCGTGTCATGGTGCCATTGGATTTAGCACAATTGGCCTTTGGGCAACTAGAGAAGTTGCCAGATCAAATTTAACCTGAGAGTTGGAATGGCTGGTGTTTCCAGTGTAATATATTGAACTATACCTCCCTGTAGCAGGAGCTCAGAGTTTCATGGTTAACCAATGCTTTATTTGCTCTACCAAAATTTTCACATTTATAAAAAGCTTATTTTCCTCTGAAAAATACTGAAACATGTTTTTTTAAGAAACACAATGTTTCAGCATCTATATGGCCCTTTACTGATGCTATGTAGTTAAGTTCAAAGTCTATGGATGAGTAACCACAGGATGTCAGGAGAACATTGAAAGTTATGAACTGGGTTGTTTAAAATCTACTCTCCAGAAAGTACTTGAAGTACCTATAACTCAGCCAGCTCAAGACATAATCACAGACTGGAGCTTTATATTCCATATGCTAAAGTAGCTCATTGAACAAAAAGGTGCGTTAATGTCTACTATGCAGAAAAACCTAATGTTAATTTTTTGACCCTCAGCCAGCAGAATCTGCTGAGCCTTTTTTGGTAAACATGAGATTTTCAAAGAATTGTCCAGAGAAATTAGCCCATGTGAGATTTCTTTTTTCTGAAGCCTTTCCTTCCAAAGAAAATGCTTGCTATGAAGACGGGAGGTGGTAGTTCAGGGTATAAAAACTTAGAAATAGATTATTCTGCTTATAATTGCACTGGATTTTATTCCTACTCATTCCTATGAAATAGGAATGGAAGTTTATGGGGATCTGTAAGATAGATCAGCACTTTAAATTGCATCTGTTCATTTTTACTGCAAGCTGATGTCTTATTAAAATCAAACAACAGCATACTTTAGAGCCAAAAATTATTACAAGTCCGCCACACCAGGAAAAATATGAAACAAACAAAACAAGATATAGTGAATAGAGCTACTTATTAAGCATGAAAATGATCCTGATCTGGGATTATTTGAATGCAATGTTAGAAGCATTTCATTCCTCTGTTGTCATTCCTACAATAAATACTAAATTATTGTTGTATGTTTCCTAGAAATACTTAGATTTACCATTTTGGAGCAAGAATTGAAGGAAGTATTATAGACTAGGATGGTTTTTATGAAAGAAGGGAAAAATAGGAAAGAGACATCAATTCTTGATTTATGAGGTGATAAGTAAAAAATAAAGGTAGAGGCTATAGGTGGGTTTGGTAGTGACATCAGTATCTATTTTGAGGAAACTGCATTATTATTTTTTTCAAACTTGGAGGCAGGATAAATCCAATATAGCTTAGTTTGAATTACAACAGAGATTTCAACTATCTGCTTGTGTGGGGGGGAAAAAAAAAAGAGGCAAAAAAGTCTCTTATTCTATTTATTTCATAATGACATAAATGCACACAAACTTCAAATCCTCACTATACATTTTTATTGAGTGAAGATAATTCTATGAAACTTATTTTAAACAGGGATAGATTAACCACCTACTACTGAAATTGTGATGATTTTTAATAAAGTAACTTTTACTTCTGTGAAACATCAAATTATCAATCATTTGAGGGTTTTGTATTATTTTAATTAAAATAAAGGACCTTAATAATGCATGCATATATGAATATGTGAATAGTTAATGGTCAAAATCTATGGTCAAATAAATATACCTATCTAGATCTGAATGCCTTGAAAAACTTGACTGTTCTTCTTTTGGTCATTTAAAGACCAACAATTTTATTTGGAACTAATAGGCTTTATTAAAATTAGCTTTAATATTCTTAACAATAACTTAAAAACTTGCTCTGAAGTCAGAATTAATGCACAATTTACTGGAACACTATATTAACAAACATTCACATCTGAAATAACGATAGAAAAAAGTCGTGTTGTAAGATCACATTTGATGAAGTCAACTGTATAAACTCAATGGAAAAAAAACAATTTTTTTTTAAAAGCCAGACTTCTCATAACAATGTTAAAGTTTGGTGGAGGACAGCCTACTAGGTTCTCATCCATGAATCTATGAATCCATATTGTGTCAGTCACATACAAATATTTATTAACTAGCCACTTCATTACAAACTAGGCTTCTCACATCTCCCACCAGACTGTCTTGATCACTTGATCACCAAAAGTTTTCTCTTACTTTGTCTATATTCACTTTTATGAACACCTTCTAAGTTAAAACAGTATGCTCTACCCAAAGATTCCATAATAGACCAATATCCCTTGAAAATGTTATGCATCTTTACTCATAGGACCACACCAAATAATATGTTTGTCTTGGTCTGCTTAGGCTGCTATAACAAAATGCTATATAGACTGGGGGCGCTTAAACAGCCATGATTTCTCAG